>CALYDF020010063.1:0-10278 GCA_944474145.2 Dicrocoelium dendriticum
GTGGTGGCTACGATCTCCTCCTTAGACAGGCATCACATGTGGCGCATTGAATGGTTCCAGTTTGAAGACCAAGCATCGAGTTTTCCTTTAGATAGGCAGCAAAATAGAACAGGTGGTGCTCGACCACCTTCATTGGACTGTCTGTCGCTTATGCTGGGGGCTTCCAACCGGTGTCCAATTGTCTAACGTCCCATGACCCATGAGAGTGTCAACGACGTCAACACAGCGTTTTTAGCCCCGCTAATTTGAAAGCACTGTGCGCGACTTCGAAAATGTTCCACGTTAAAAGCATGGTACAATGCGCTAACATGCGTGTAAGATGGTATAGACTCTACGCAACGTTGTCGAGGTTTATTTTTGCACCGGGGAAATGAAAGTAGGTCTTGACCAGTTGGCGTATTGATCAATCGCGCAATGGTGCAATTCCCACAGAAAGACCGCAACGCATCTCGAGGTCATTTTAGACGGGATGAAAGTTGCGAACAAGCCTAAATAATGGAGATATCGCCAGGGACTTGAGACCAATAACAAGATTGAGTCAGTGGAGTGGATTTTGGCTAATAGTATATATATTCTATAAATGTCCATGCATTATTTTAATTAACGACTTCGAAATCCCTGCCCAGTTTTCTTGAATTTCGGAATGTTGCACGACAGTCTAGACGCATTGCCGGAGGAACTAAGCACCTCACGTAATCTGATCTAGTGATTCGAATCCGCTGGATGTGCGCATGCGGCACATATTTTACCAACACATCCAATCCAACCTTCACGTCTTAAGGCTCGAACGTCGATTACCCATTACTAGTTTGTAGACTTCTTAGAAAATTTTGGCTGCGTATTAATTTTAACACGTCTGTAGAACTTGTAAATCCCTGGTTCCTCTCTACTTCCCTACCGCCCATTACCTGGACAGACCCACCCGAACTTCAATCCATTTAGTAGTCTACGTTAGACTGTGGTTGTGCTCCCTATACTCCAGAGTGAACTTTCTAGTGATATAGTTCCTTGGAACAACAGACAGCACTGAATAAGTTGCGTTGGCTCGGGCACGTACTACGTATGTCTGGTCTCCGCTTACCTAGGAGGGCCTTGTTTAGTCTGCCAAGTATAGGGTGGCGCAAGGCTCGAGTTGGACAGAAGTTAACTTAGCAGCGGGAAATGAAGTCATTGACGACCAAACTGGGTGTCATTGGCCCGTCTCGCCTTTCGCGCTGGAGTCCATGTGACCCACCTTGTGCATGGCTCGAGAGTTTAGAGGACATGGCTCGCAGTCGACACCAATGGCCCGTCTGCTGCCGTCTCCTAGTCGGACTGCCTGTTTAAAGTGTGTTTGATGCTGAGTTATCTGCAGGGTAGTGGCTGCTTATGACGCGGGGCAGTGAAAGCCGCAAGGAAGCTGTCTCGCCGATGCCGACTTATCTTTGCACGATAGCCAGCTCTTTGAGACGGTGTGTTGTCTACACATGGTGCAAGCCACCTGACCCTGAATGTTTACGTGGGGCATTTAGGTTTTCAGGTAAGTCCCCCTTCTCTCCCTCTTCTTATTCTTTATTTCATAGGTCATCATGGTTGTAGGGCAGCGTAGCAACAGCTGTCATGGCTGATGTACAGGTGTTGTTGTTTTTGTTATTGTTGTTCTAATGATGTGTGTTGAGCTAAATGTGTCCGCTTATTCCGTGCGATAATGACTAGCTACGTCGCAGCATCTATTGTCTCCGTAATTTCAGTAGGCTAAATTATCAACCACCCAACCGAGGTTGCTGTACCCTAGCTTAATTATAAATGCACTTAGTAGCAACATACTTAACAGTGAAACCATTGCAACTCTGTACTTCTAGATATATATCATCTCACTAAACTGGAATTTTCGGCTCTGGTCAACATCGAAATTTGCTGTTTACGTTGATCATAAGAAGGGCCGACATCCGGATGTAGACATACTTTAATATCTTACAGTTAGTCTACGTGTTACTATAGCGTAATATCGCTGAGAATTTATACAAAATCAAAATCAAATACATGCCATCTGGTTAGGTTAGTATGCTTCATGTAATCTGCGAAGCTAAATACAACTCAGAAGACTGTCTTGAAAGGACTTAACCGAGCAGCTGAAAATCATTGACAGAGTGGTTATGTGTTGAGTGATACGGAGAAACACACATATCCAATATTTTGTTAGTGAAAGTCCGTCGCAAAGTAATCCTCGTAGACATTGAAGCTTTGGGATCATTGTGTCTGTGGGACACGTGTTCTAGCCCGGTTGGGCCAATCGAGTACTCTTGTTTACACATGTTTAGCAGCTGTGTAAGCGACAATTGTATCGCAACATACTTGTCATTTTTCTTCATCAGCCTCAAGATTTTATAGAGATGATGGAGAATGATATTTCTGATGATAATAATAGCATGTATTGATCAGACTGGACGGCAATGTTTAGACACTAAAGCAGACGGCAGCATGAACGAAGCCAGTTTAGAATATTGAAGGTAAAGATGTAAGATGTAGCGAACGATCTCGTTCTCGGTGGCATATCTTCAGGACATTACAGTACAGTGTGAGGGTCGAAAGAAAATCATATACAAAAATGGAACTAACTGGGTGAGAGAGGTTCTCGTTAAACGTGTTATCTCATTTCAAAAATCTTCCACTAGAAACAGCTCCAGAGTGTTTATAAAACTATATCTCGCTACATCAAACCAACCTCGGCACCCCCACAGAACGTTTAAAACCGTCTTGTTCACATGTACCAATAACATCCAGTTCCAGTTTAACGGAAAAAGTATCGGCAAATAAATGAGATGGCAATGAGTTCGTCACTAGGTCGTTTGCTTGCGGAAGTTTTTATGGGTAAGCTAGAACATAACCATCTGAATTAATCCATCAAAAACTTGGTGTACCACTGTCGCTACTTAGACGATACATTTTGTGTCGCGGATAGTCAGGTGTGCACTGAAGCTCTGCTGACCAAATTTAACGATGCACATGACAATATAAAGTTTGCCGTCGAGCGTGAGTGCATCAGCAACATAGCATTTTTAGATCTCTATCTCAACAGGACACTGGAGGGAACCATACAGACCAGAGTTCAGAGTATAGCAACATGGAACCATGAGTACCTTCATTTGGCTAGTTCCGTTCCAGTAGGCCAGAAAGGAACTCTCATCCAGGAGCGAGTGAGAAGGAAAGGTACGGCCGATACGGTACGGTGTGGTCCGGAAATTAAATTCTACATTCTTTGAGCACAATAGTAGGGATTCTCTCAACAATTCAGTCGGAATTGATAACGAACAACCAGAGATTTCGGCTAATTCGCAAAAGTATTCAGCCATTTGATATGGTGGAATGTTGGTGAATCAAGATTCCACATCTAAGGGACACATGACAGATTGATTTCATCGGGGTCACCACTGCGTTGAAATGTTTATTTATGACTGTGGGAAGTAATCTGTTGTTTCAATGGAGATAGCACCTTCTCTAGTCAGCGAGTCAGCTCACGTTGTGGCGCGTCCATCATTGAAAGGATCGGCCTGAGTAGCGTCTCGCGTTTCTGTTGCTTCGGTGAACGCTAAATCTGTGAAATATGCTAACACTCGTCTTTAAAATACTAAAGATATCACAGTTGATCATGCGGCGAAGGTGAAGCAATTCACGGTGACGAACTATGCGCGTCTTACTATTAACAATGTCCCCTCCGCCTCACATCTTGGAATATGACGTATCTCTTCTGATTATATTCCGCTTTGTCCATGATCACCACTTCAGAGCATTTACCTGGTTTCATTACGCTCACATACTTTGCTCAAGGTTCACGTAGGGCCTGAGAATGCTTAGTTGTGATACAGAAGAGAAGCATAAGGGGGTCCACAGCCGGTGGCATGTGACAAGGAGCTGAATTTATAGTACCGTTGCGTGTTCGATAACAAATATAAAGAGAAACATCTGCAGACAAACTGAGGGTCGAATATTTTGTGTTACGCCATATGAGCAACAACACGTTTGCGCCATGTATCACACCTGGGCAAACGTACTTCCCAACGACCCTGTTACTTGTCCCCTTGTGGTCAATTTCACCACATCTATTTCAGTGTCCCAAAAGATGATCTATTCCAACGGAAAGTGAGCAGAATTTTAAGGATCTACGGAGTTTCAGCTGCGAAGAACAGGCGAAAATTTTAACACCGCCCTGGGCGGCAAAAGTAGTTGCTACGCAGCTGCAATGGTAGCACCTCTTTCACTGATTGGTAGAGTAATAACCTATTTTGGCAAGGTAGCTTAACTCGCTTCTGAGGCTACTATGTTTGTAAGGAATGATAATTGATAGCTCCTTCGGCCAATCAATAAGCTATTAATAAATGCTTCTAGAAGTGTCAACACAACGTTTCCAATTGCAACGTGCCACCCTCTCCGTTCGATAAATTCATCACGAACATAAGGGGATCAAGAGAAATTAGTTCCTTAACCTGCTTGCTCCTCAGCGAATTCCTGTTGAAGGAGCAAGAAAATTACAGGTAAGAATAATTAGCCGTTCGTGACTTCAGACTCTCGCTCTGCTATGGAGTTCCACCGAGCTTTATAATAAGGCATCATTTCGCTATCCTTATTGACTATTTGGAGTTGTTGTTTTTGCCTTCAGATCGCAGCCATACTCTGACACCAACATGCACACTTTATATCCTTTGCGCGCATTCCATTGGTTCTTCGTTTGCTCCGTTCTTATAGGCCTTAATTGCCCGCTTGCTTACCGTACTCTGCTTGGCTTTCATGCTGGTGCGTCATGCTATATAACGAACTGGTTTCCCTATGTGAAACAACCCTTGAATCTCGGTCCCTGGTCGCTCGTGTTCTCACTACCGTTAGTGGGTGGGAGCAGTCGCGGGGTTCCGACACAACAGCTTTTCTGACAACGGAGGTTCCGGCAAACATGTCGATTTTGTTCGAGCAAATGCAGATGGTTCTTCAGCAGCAACAACTACAATCTGAAAAGTCTCAACAACAGTTGATCGAGTTGCTATCTCAGAAGCTGAACATCCAGAGCGAATCACCGACGACAACCGCACGGCCATCTGTGAACGCCCTTGCGGCTTCAATCACAGAATTTGTTTTCGATGCATTGAACGGATTGATATTTGAATCCTGGTTCCTAAAGTATGAAGATGTGTCTCGAGTGGAACTTGCAGACCAAGAGGATGCTTGGAAAGTTCGTTTGTTTCTGAGGAAATTTGGCGCAGTCGAGCATGAACGTTACACAAAGTTCGTGTTGCCGAAGTATGCAAAAGACTTCAGCTTTGATGAGACGGTGAAATCTCCGACGCAGATATTCGGTGAGCAGGTTTCTCTGTTCACTGTTTGCTGCAATTGTTTGAAGTTAATCAAATGCGATGCCATTGATTTTGTCACACATGCCGAGATCGTAAAGCGCAAATGTGAGCGATTCAAACTGGGTACGATGACACCTGATCAATTCAAGAGTCTTATTTCCGTGTGCAGTCTCCAGTCCCACGCTGATGCCGATATTCAAACACGAATTCTCCTAAAGCTCGAACATGAACCACAATTGACGCTGCAAGAAATTACAGCCGAATGTCAGCGACTGATTCCTTTGAAGCACGACACAATCATGATCGAAACTGCTGATCACAGGACAGAACCCCAGATTTGTCGCACAGCTATCCGTGGTAAAGTGATGAACCGGAATCGGTCAACTCAGAAGCCCCCGAACGCATGCTGGAATTATGGCGCTTGGCATTTTGTGAGAGACTGTATCTACAAAGGGCATCAATGGCACAAATGCATGCGGTTTGGTCATGAGGAAACCCACTGTCGAGTTGCGCACAACCAGTTGTGCACAAACACCAACTGTAAAAGGTCTTAGTTTCACGAACCGGAGAATATCGTGAAGCTTGGTATTCTGCAGCATATCGAGTCAAAAAGCATCTTGAAGCTCGCGCAGCACGGTTTCATGGAAGGTCAGTCATGCATAACAAACCTACTACTCTGGAGGCGCAAATGGTTGCAATCGCTAAAACAAAGGAAGTCGGTTGACATCGTTTACATCGACTTCAGCAAGGGGTTTGACAAGGTAAACTATGATATCCTCCTTCGGAAGCTGAAGATATGTGATGTTTGTGGCTCACTGCACCAGTGGATCAGTGAATTCCTTATTGGTAGGAAGTGGAGGATGCATTTGGACCACTACTTGACCGAGTAGTATCCCTCGACCAGTGGCGTCCTGCAGGGCACATTCATTGGGCCAATTTATTCCTGATCCACATCAAGGATTTACTTCAGCTTGGCTGTTCACTTTGCGCGTTGTTTGCACATGATGGCAAGGTATGGAGAGTAATTGGGGTGCCCGACGTCTGTCGCCTGCATCAGCGTGACCTTGAACGCCCTTCCATACGGTCAGCGACGGTTAAACTTACGATCAACCCAGTCAACTCGGTATTCATGAGCATGAGTAAGGGTGGTAATGACCGAGTCTAAATTCTGGCCGGCCAACAGTCAGACCCATCGCCATCTGTGAAACACCTCGGCGTACTCTCACGCGGCGATTTGAAATCCGTTCAGAACACAAGCAGGCTTTACCAAAGCGGAATGCGCATGTTCTGGGTGCTCAAACGCAGCTTCTGCACTTGCTCGGAAGAGATTGCCACCAAAACTTGCTTGAATGTTGTTGTAGATGTTTAAAGGTGTCGCCAGTGCTAAATGGATGCGTGCCATTTGTGGACTTGATGCAATTGTCTGGATAAGCAATGGATGACTTTACTTAGTGGCGAGTCACAACCGCAATGTCACAGTGTTGTTAAACTGGCTTTTGTGGCATTTTATAGGAGAACGCATGCATGGCGAAAACCCACCACGTCCTGGAGCACTGCCGCAAAACTATTTGCTGGAAGGGGTAAACCCGAACGACCCAGATGGCACCACGAGGATGATTTTAAGCCAGCCAGCGCAGGATGTGTAATTGACCTGCTCGATCACTCCGGCCTGCTGCAATCGGTCAAGCTCCGGTTCAACAAGTGCTTGGGATGAATAAGAGACAGGAGACCTGGGTCGAAACACTGATCTGGCATCCGGAAGCAGAGTAAGTTTTGCCTGCATTTTCTTACAGTGTCCACGTTCCGACTGGAAGACGCACGCATACTTCGTTTGAAGCTGTTCAGAGGTGATTTGCCCCGGAGAAGCCCATATGGCTGTATAGTGCACCACGATATGCCTTTCAGAACAGAGGATTCAGTGGTGGTACATTGAGCAAGTTCAGCTGCTCAATCCAATCGATTCCAAGAAGTTTAACGTCGGTGAATGAGACTGGGTAGATCGTGCCACGGAGTTGCAGTTCCTAGCAGCTGACCTCACATTCAACCTCTGCATCCAATCTTAGCGGTTTCCCGGATGCATTTTGAGCCGTCAGAGTTGTGCGCTTGAATGACGGTGTCACTAGCATTTTTCAGGTCGATTGCGAAACGATAGTGACGTAGGACGCCGTATCTAGTTGCAAGGTGACTGGAATAACATTGACTTTTACTGTTAACTTCTTTCTCTTGCATACGAATTCCGTGCGAAACGCAGCGAGAATTACCTTTGTGACCGGTCCGTGAAACTAAGCCCTTTTACAGTTGGTGTTTGTGCACAACTGGTTGTGCGCAACTCGACAGTGGGTTTCCTCATGACCAAACCGCATGCATTTGTGCCATTGATGCCCTTTGTAGATACAGTCTCTCACAAAATGCCAAGCGCCATAATTCCAGCATGCGGTCGGGGGCTTCTGAGTTGACCGATTCCGGTTCATCACTTTACCACGGATAGCTGTGCGACAAATCTGGGGTTCTGTCCTGTGATCAGCAGTTTCGATCATGATTGTGTCGTGCTTCAAAGTAATCAGTCGCTGACATTCGGCTGTAATTTCTTGCAGCGTCAAATGTGGTTCATGTTCGAGCTTTTGAAGAATTCGTGTTTGAATATCGGCATCAGCGTGGGACTGGAGACTGCACACGGAAATAAGACTCTTGAATTGATCAGGTGTCATCGTACCCAGTTTGAATCGCTCACATTTACGCTTTACGATCTCGGCATGTGTGACAAAATCAATGGCATCGCGTTTGATTAACTTCAAACAATTGCAGCAAACAGTGAACAGAGAAACCTGCTCACCGAATATCTGCGTCGGAGATTTCACCGTCTCATCAAAGCTGAAGTCTCTTGCATACTTCGGCAACACGAACTTTGTGTAACGTTCATGCTCGACTGCGCCAAATTTCCTCAGAAACAAACGAACTTTCCAAGCATCCTCTTGGTCTGCAAGTTCCACTCGAGACACATCTTCATACTTTAGGAACCAGGATTCAACTGTCAATCCGTTCAATCCACCGAAAACAAATGCTGTGATTGAAGCGGCAAGGGCGTCCCCCGATGGCCGTGCGGTTGTCGTTGGGGATTCACTTTGGATGTTCAGCTTCTGAGACAGCAACTCGATCAACTGTCGTTGAGATTTTTCAAACTGGAATTGTTGCTGTTGAAGGAGTGTCTGCAACTGCTCGAATGAAGTCGACATGATTACCGGAACCTCGGTCGCCAGGTAATCCGTTGTGTCGCCGCTGACACCTTCACCTCACGACCGCAAGAAGAAGTCCAAGACGAGCCAGAAGGACACTTGTATCCATGAAAGCACAGGTGCTTATATAGTTTGAACGAAAAATGAACGGAAGCTACTAAAGTACCCTTCAGCCACCCCGGGGAAGGAACAACAGCAAACGCAACGGCGAATAAGCAACTGTGTACTCAAGAGCGAATCGCGTAGGTCCTTAAAAATATAATCATTGGAATCCAAGCGTAAAGCGAACGACAATTTAAAGTGACCGGCACTGGCCATTCCGAATGACGAAATGAAACGATTAAACAAAAGTCACGAAACAAACGCAAATAAGGAATGCAGACCAAAAAGTTGAAAAATAATACAATAATTGTATGACACTAAATATTCCTTTAACGTAACCAAGTAGAACAGTGATGAGAAGAAAAAACCATTAGAATATGTTCTTGCAAGCGGCGCTGGTGAGAACGACATGACGATGAGCGTCCATTAACAATGACGCGGCTGTACCAATCGGGCGAACCCAGTAGAGCGTTTAAACAACAGTCAAGAAATAGAAACTAGGAAACGTAAAGAATAGCCAGCAAGCTCGATCAGAATAAATGAATGTCTAATAGCTGTTCTTCTAATAGACTTTGTCACGGAGAGTAGCTGAGTGTAGCATTGAGCACGCGTGTCATTAGGATAACCTCTGGTCGGACCGTAAGTGCTTATAAAAGTCACACAACTATCTATTCCGAATCTAGGGCGAACAATCAGCAGTCGCGCGCTAATGGCTGTTGTTTTACCCACCAGCTGCTCATGGAGATGATCGGATATTGCAAAGCCATTTCCATGAGCACGTTGTGTTGAGGCGGAGTTGCCCACCCGGTAGAATGTGAAGCTAGCAACTGCTCCTTGCAACTTACTTTGCTCAGCGAGCCGAGTTTCACTGAGCGCCGCATTAGCGATGTGGTAACTCGCCAGCTCCATCGCGAACCGTGCAGTGCGTCGCTCCGGGCGCTCAACGGAGTTCCAGTCCAGTAGTGTGTGCACGTTCCAGCACCTGCTGCTGAGCGCTCTGCGCGCAGGCATACGATTGCATTGGTAGGCAACCGCACGTGAGGTGGTCGTTGTGCTTTGGAGGTTTGCTTGAGTGACTCCGCCCGGAGCCTTTGGCTGAGGAGCCTAACCCGCAAGGCAGTGGGTGGTTTGGATATTTGCTTGAGGGACTCCGCCCGGAACCTTTGGCTCAATAGCCTGACCCACAAGGCAGTGGTGAGCAGATCCAGCTCGGGAATGTGATTGCAGAGACAGATTAGGATCTGCTTGACGGCCGTCACACGCAGCCTTGGAGTTACTGGAACGATTTATATGTGTTTTGCTTCCGTAGTAGGATATGACTGCGACCACGGCCAGGCGCAGGCGGGTTTTGGCGGGCTTGCACCTATTTGACCGTGGACTGCCTGGATTAAGACGGGCAGTACCCAACCACTGAACACCCGGAGGTACCTTTCCACAGTCGGAGACAATGAGTGGCGCCCGTGCTCTACGCCAATCAAGCTGTAAGCTTATACTCCGTAGACTCATTGTCTCTCTGGCTAGGTTTTACGGGAAGTGGGACATCGACCAAGTCCTGATCTTCGAAGCGGATGCATGAAGTATATATATATATATATATATATATATATATATATATATATATA
>CALYDF020010064.1:0-10343 GCA_944474145.2 Dicrocoelium dendriticum
CCGCATCGAATCCATACGGCTCACATGACCGAGCCATCTCAGGTGTCGCAGTAAAAGTATGCCATCCACTGCCTACATCCCACTTCGGCGCAACACCTCCGTGTCTGCAAATCTGGCGTCCCAACCGATCCGCAAAATTCGTCGCAGACACTGCTGATGGAACCGCTCGAGATATCGTACGTCCCGCCGGTAAATCGTCCACGTTTCACTGCGGTATAGAAGAACCGACAGCGTCATGGATTTGTACACCATCAGCTGCGTGCCAATGGTAAGCTGATGGCTGTTCCATACTCGGTACTCGAGCTTCCCGAATACCGTTGCCGCCTTCGCCCCGCGATTACGCAACTCACTGTGTAGCTGCTGATCAGTCGACATCACACTCCCAAGGTAGCAAAAGCGGGAGGTGGTTTCCATACTTCAGCACCAATGCTAATTTGCAGCAATATTGAAGATTGCACCTCTGGTGAAGGCATGCACTAACATACACGAGTACTTAATGGCATCAGAACTGCAGTCAGTGGGAGAATAAGCGGAAAGCACCAACAAAGTGTCTAGTATTACTTCGTGAATCGACCTTAGTTGGTGTCTTCAACCGGACTGCCCACGATAAAGTGAAGGCTGAATAACAGTATTATTTATTTTTGTTCGTCGTAATCAGCCGACAATTCTGAATTGTCGGCTGATTGCGACGAACAAAAATACTCACCAGAATCCTTCCACTAATAAGTAGTATTATTTATCGTATTTCATTCCGCAGCCCAAGCAATTGGCACTGGATTTTGAATATAACTTCAATATAACTTCAAGTTAAGCCACCATACATTTCAGTCGTAACTCACAGCTAGCACCCGTGTGACTCGAGTGATTCGAAGTTACAATCCATGTCCACGCAGCTCAGCGTCTTATACCACAGGACCAGGGTCAATGGTGACAGCCTACATGAATCGTTCAGTGTTGTAAAGTCTGGCTAAGACCTCACTGTACCACCGTGGTCTTGTGTTCTTAAAATCTACGGGATGTCGTAGAAATATGCACTACTGATGGCTAGCTGTCTGACAAAGTTTCATTCCGGCGCTTTTCCCATATCTGAAGTCTATTTGACTGACAGTGTTAGGGCCAATGAACATACTTACAAAAGATATTGCTTTCATACCGCACAAAGTTAGCAGATCCATTTTCAAACAACATTTAGCAAGCAAATGTGTAGGGTTTATTCACTAGGTCTAGCAATTTAACTATGTGCTATATATATTAGAATTTCATCTTTTCATTTTTAGTCACAGTCAGTGTAACACAATATGTACGGTGAATTACGGTCCAGAAATGCTCCAGGTTAAATCCCTTCACCCACGCATGTCCGCTTGCTCGAATCGCGTCGTTAATATTTGATCCTTGTTTGTCCTTAGCTTTACCATTCACAACAACCACACCACCACCACTACCACCACCACCACCACCACCACCACCACCACCACCACCACCATCACCACCACCGCAACAACAACAACAACAACAACCGCACAAACATCTAGAGTTCATAGCTGTTCCCATACTTTTAAAAGTTTGGCTTTCCGATTTTTCCAAAAGGCAGGCACATTATGTGATCTGTAGCATGCAGCATCATCATTTATGAATATCTCATAATTTTAACCAAGGATCCGGGTCACTTATTTCTTCTGTAACAATGCAACATAGCGGCTTCCGTTTCCTTAGTTACGTATCACTGCGACAGAGAAACGCCACAGGAATCCTGCGCCTACGAAGGTTCCATGCCTGATTTATTTTGCACCATCCACAGATCAATCCACACAAAACAAAGACCGACTTATCGATAACAGTCTCTATGCAATTGTTGCTGATATTACCAGACCTCTACTAATTTCGACATGAAAACAGTAGCGCAAGTAGTTCAAATTTGCAAACTCACATCTATGCTACTGGGTACCCTACGACGGTGTAAAAAGTGACGACGGCGCACAAAAAGTGAAGTCGTTTAACTCGACGGATTATTGTACTGATGAGAGCTATACACCAGCTGTCACCTAGTGAATATAATTGTAACCAACCCTATTCTTGTCACAGTACCGGGTTATTTGAGTCTTGTTTACTTGGTAGAGAATATAAAGTCACATGGGTAAGAAAAATGTTAAATAATTGTTAGAAATATTGATGCTAAGCTGTAACCATCGGATGACTGTTTTGAAACTTGCGAAAGTATCGAAAAATGCGTCCCTAAAATTGTGTGTCCACTGCTAAACTGACCAAGAAGGTCGCATGAGAACAAGTATACATCCATGAGTGTAGAATTTGCGAGTGCACCGTCTAGTTGCGTTATGTAACCAGCAAGAATACACAAAATATACACCGGTACGACTGTGGCATAGTGCCTTGCCAATGTGCTATTAACGTATAGTAAATGCGGGGACAGCACTAATATTCGCGGGGAAAGTGTTCCACAACTGTGAGAAGTAGTTTCGATACTATTACAGTGGGCTACACGGCGCCGCTAATTTTGAATGATCACCCCTTAGTTTGTTGCTATGACTGATTTCCGGGAGCGGGAGACACATGTGATGTCGATTTTCTAAAATTTAGTACGCGACTATAAAGCTTTCCCGAAGGCCCAAATCCTGATCTGAATTCCAGTTTAAATTGGTATAGTAGATATAAGTGATCGTTAAGATTCTTCATAACCTTCCGTGGTGAAGTCTTATCCTAAGCGAGATTTTGCATCCGCGTAAGATCCCATGCCTGGATAGCGCGTTCCATATAGATTTGCACATTGCGTGAAACATGTATAAGAGGATAGCAGGCCCAAACCAAATTACTGACGTCATGCGCTTCTGAGCATTCTCATGAATAAAGTCAGGGCAAAGCATTTCCTTGAAAATAATAACCGCGACGTAAGTATACTGCTGGCTGCATCTGTTACCAGATTTAGCGGTTCGTGTGACCGCGAACAACCCGTTTACGGAGGGACCATGGGTGGCCTGCGCTGCACCACCCACAGCTCCATACACGCGCCCCATAGTCAGTGTAAATCCGAAGAAATTAAATAGTGAGTTATCAAGATGGGAGCCGCGGTTGCTTCTGAGCCAGTCCACACTCCTACAAAGTGGACATCATTCAAATGAAATTGTGGGAAACAAGCATGTCAGACATATACATTGTGGTGGCTAGGCCATAGCCAATTCCACCCTGGAAGAAGCCACACCATCACAAAGTCGATGCACCCTTTTCCCCCAGCAAGGATTACCATACTGCTGGTGCTATTAACTGGGAGTGGTGGTTTTTGACAGGTAGACACTTAGCCGACATTTACATTTAGGTGCAGACATCCACAACAAACGCGGTACATTTCAACGACTTTTCGATTATTGCATTTCCTAGGCCAATGCATGTAGGAGTCAGTGCTGCTATTGTCTAAAGGTACTCCAGATCATCAGGCATGCAGTTTCGTAATCATAGTCAAAACTTCTGTCATAACGCGTTTCTGAGGGAGTGCAAACGTAGCCCTTTCTGACAGCGGACTGCTGCAACGTCGACACATCACCGAATAAATAAATAAATACATAATCTATTGTTCTCGAAAGGTTCGAGGCACGGCTCACTAAGAGGATCTTAAGTGTCCGGTACAATACATCAACAATTAGTAGAAATTTAAACTTGTACAATATCCGTAGAAACATTCTGAAATAAAAAATTTCGACACAGCTGTAATGTCAAGTGGGAACAAATATGTGTGCGTATCGAAATGCTAAAAATTGGGGCCGTGTGAGATTTATTACAGGATACAGAGCCGAACCTAATAGTTAACATGCTCAATAAAACACTTTCACAATAAAATCGCTTTTCGACTATTCGCATGCACTGGTAATATAGAGAAACGATACATGGTGGTCAATAAACACAGTCGATCAGTAACTTTCACTCCCTCGCGCCGATTAGAGCCAGGTTCCGCGTGACAGACAGTCGACATTCTGACCATGGAATCCGTCTGTTGAGCAGGATATGGCGGATGCATATGAAGAAATGATGAAATCGAAGATTCGACATTAATAAAATATTCTTTTGGGCACCCCATTAGAATGCTTGAGGATCATGGTAAGTTTTATCTTTAGAAGTACTTGTTATCATCAATCTACGGGTTATTTTGCGAAATGTTTGATTCCTGGAGTAGTGCCCACTGTGCATCCACTGGTCTAGACAGCTGAAGAATCCTATGAGAGAGTTTGATCACAAGAATGATGTAAATACGGATTATAGGTCCTTATTAAGGAATGTCGGGGCGTTTGTTCCAAGACACATGGGGCGGCAGCTTCGGTCGTTTTTGTTGTTTCGATCGCGTCTTATCTTGGGTTTTAACCTTTTCCTGCCCAGCTATCCACACTGGACTTGTGTCAGGGAGGTTGTGAGTGCAGGTGAGTGCCCATATGAGCAGCGGAATAGCCATTTTCATAATTGTGTTTGCGTTTAAGTGTATGGGCTAACTGGACATCGCAGATAAATCGTTATCTAAATTCATCCCACTCAGGCGAAATGGTGACTCGACAGGCCAATACGGGATCAGCCGCAAGTTCTCGATGGACTTTTCCGGATATCCGGGAATGGAGAAAGAAAGGGGTTTAACTCCAATTGCCAGTAGTCCAATTCGACTGTCTATTAGATCCAATTAAGCGCTTCGTTTCCATAACGGCTGTCAAAGTTAGTTTGCGAGCTAGGTTACAACGTTTCACTACATTCAGTCGCATTTGACTACAAGCAGTAGCCACAGAAGTTTCACTTCACTCAACTGATTATCCTAGCCCAAACACACTTCTTCGCTTAATCGGTTGAGTGGATGTCGTTTCACCTCCAGTTGTCTCCACGTTGAGAGCGCGGCTGGTGTGCATCCTGCCACAACGGGATTCGCACGCTTAGCTTGTCTCGTTAACTCAACCCCAGACACTTGTGTCCAGATTACATAAAGTTGGAACAGTCGGCCACACGCAAAGTATGTGCGCAAGATGGAATTTTCTTTAAGAACCATTATCTTTCTTTCTTCCGTCTGTTTAAACCGAATTCCTGATTAGTCGTTTAAAGCAATTCTTTACTGCTCTGAACTCAGTCAAATCATACGTATTTTCAACGCGTTAATTAGGCCGAAAACAAGCGCGATAGTAAGTCTAGCTCAAGTAGCATACACAGGAGACTCTAACAAATCAAGTGTCATGTTTGAACAATGGAAAAAGGATAAAATGCATAAGAAGGGATAACACTTAGCAGATCCCGTGGGTAGGCAGAGATATAAACAACGAAAGCAACGTAAATGTTATCAACAAATTTGAGAGTAGACTGGTGAAACAACCGAGGTGTCCGAATGGTAACTGTTAACTCTCTACCTGGTTCGAGTGTGGGAATTCCCAGTTAGATCGCGTAGTATAGCCTCATTGTCAAAACTAGATTTAGGGAGAAATGTGAATGGCATCGTCAAATCACTTTGTAGCAAACCGTAAATTGGATACAGGAACAGCGTGTACTTGGACAGGGATTCTGTGAATGACACTCAAAGAAGAGGAAACTTCAGCACCATTTTACCCAGCTTTACTGAGTACCTAACTTTAAATGGTTAGCTTTCAGATTGGTGATTTGAATGGGTTCTAGGAGAGGGATGCTCAAGCTTGCAGAAATCGTTATAATGTCTTGGGTAGCTGCGAACATCCACCGCCAAACATTCCGAGGGCTTTTATTCTTAGTTGCAATAATGAAACTGATCGAAGGCTGCAGGATGAGAATGTGACTTGGTTTCGAGACGCCTATCATCATAACGCGGGTTGCCAACCGACCGGCTGTAGCAGGACTGAGTGACACAGGAAGTTGATGAAATGAGTTTGTAATCATCACACGGGTTGCTATCCGACGTACGCTACCATGGCTAAGTCAAGCGGGAAGCTGAGGGAATCAGCCCGTTAGCATAAAACAGGTTGATACGGGAGATGGTAGATTAAGATCAATGCAATGAACCATGACCGGTGCCTAATATACTTCGGTCTAGCACGTTTTCATGTTCTGGTTTGTCCCTGGCTAGGTTGGCGTGGCAGAGAACAGAGGGAAACCAGCGTTACGACAGTGGCGACGCGAGTTTCAATGGAACCAGAAAAGGCAGCCAGCTTCGAACAAATGCAGGCACTTTTGCAGCAGCAAGCCAAGCTCACTGTGATGTCGACGCAGAATCTCTCGATACACTCAAGCCTAGGGTTAGGGTCAAGTGAAAGCGTCTCCTTTCCTTGTCTCAGCAGATCAGTGAATTCCATTATGGAACGGATGCTGGCGTGACATTCGGTTCGTGGTTGCACAAGTATGAAGACATGTTTCGTGTTGATTTCGCAAATGTAGCAGAAGAGTTGAAAATTCGCCAGATGCTCCGGAAGCTGAGTGCGACTGAACATGAAAAGTTTACCAATTTCATCTTCCAAAGAAGAACACTGACCTATCTTTTGACGAAGTTGCCTCAGTCCTGTCACACATTTTTGATGAGCAGACATCCTTTTTCAGCATCCTGTACAAGTGTCTCACGATGGCAAAGAAAGATGATGAAGATTGGTTCACCTACTCGAGCTGTTTAAATCGAGAGTGGGAACGTTCACAGTTTCACAAGATGACCGGCGATCAGTACAAGTGCCTCGTTTACGTTTGCGGACTACAAGCAGCCAAAGATGCAGATATACTAATAAGAATGGTAAGCAAGATTGAACAGAATCCTTAAATCATGTTGCAGCAAGTGATCGGTGAGTACCAGAAAAGGACGAACCTGATACATCAATGATTCAGCAGTTGTCCAATACGAACGAGCATGACCTCATTTGTGCAGTCTACCGGACTCCGCAAAAAGCTCCAACTTATGTGAATTCATCACATTCCAAAACTCCCTCTGCTTGTTGCTTTTGTATAGGATGACATTTTGCTCGACACTGTCCATTATTGAATCACGTTTGCAACTGATGCGGCAGTAGGGGTCATAAAGAGCCGTGTTGTTTGGCACGTGGTCCCAGTTTGTCCAGAAAGGTACACAACAATGCCACCCGATTCAGACGGCCCGATGAGATCAGAACGGTCACTGCGACTTTCAAGGTCGTTGTGTCAGTAGGCGTAAGTAACCATGGTGGAAATCAATGGCAGGCGAGTCAAGTTACAACTTGATACGGCTTCAGATATCACACGGATTTCTAGCGACACCTGGCGCAGGTTCGGGCGGCCAACACTCGTACAAACGACCCATACGGCAAGGAACGCTTCAGGTGGTACGTTAAAATAGTTTGTTTAATTGAACTGCCAAGTCAATTTCTGAGACAAATCAATCCACACAACATGCATTGTGACAGAACAACCAGAGTTAGATTTGCTGTGACTAGATTGGATGGACGAGTTGAATATGCCCGACCAGCCAGCAAACAATATATGCCAGCAACTGCAAGTAAAGCAAGCTACGCAGATGTCAACGATGAAGCTGTATTGTGCAATCAATTTGCAGATCTGAAGCGACTCCACGAAAGGTTGTTCAAACCAGGTCTCGGATGCTGTCGCGTAACCAGAGCGGAGCAGAACCTCGAATGACCGTATTACTTCACTTGTTCTATCTTATCCTACTCTATTCTGCACTGAATCTGTTGTGCTCCTGGTTCCTAGTTACTTCAGCTCTACCTTCCTAATATTTTGCCGATATTTCCCAGTAATTTATTCCATAGACCAAAGCCTCGATCTTAGTTGTGGTACCTTTCCTCTCTACCTCTACACAAAAATCAGATAACTATTACAAACTCTCCTAATCACCCTGTCTTTGGCATCTTCCACAAGACTACGACATACAGGATAAGTCCTGACTCCAGTGAATAGACATTTAGTTCTTTATGCACTTTGCTGTTTAATCCTCACTTTCAACATGAACCTTTCCGTGCATAGTCACGCACGCCCTAAATATTCACCTACAAGTGAAGACTGAAAGGAATGCAACTGAATTCACCCAGCATCTCAACAATCTGGAAGCCCAAACCACAACCAGTTTAGTTCAATACCATAATTAGACCAAGTAATGTCTAGACACTACGTCATACCTTGACACCCTAATATGTATATACTGTCTACCTTATTCTGCTGGAGCAACTTGAGTTTGATAATCCCCTGGAGTTACCTGAATAAAGTATTTCCCTAGTTTTCGCAACGCCCTAAGTTGCTATTCACAATTAGCGATAACTGTATTATTCCCGTCCATAATTTAAGATGGTCTATTACTCCTCTGATTGGGATTAGTCACTCTAACTGCTTCATCCTTTTCATATTCCCCTCGCCATCAAATCGCCACCATCCTGACACCAGCAAGCTGTACCCAAAACGGGCCCATGAGAATGCCCGCGAACTGATAACATACCGCGACAAAGTCCCAAAGGAAGTTATTCGCAAAACAGCCGCATTGTAAGCCTAGAAAAACACAAACCATTGACAGCCTCGCATGCATGAGCATGTTGCGATGTAAATATAATCCGTCCCTTTGTGGGTTCGGTTTCTCGTTAGCACGAGAAATATACATTATTAATTAGAAGCAGATGCCAGATCAGTCTTCAGATCAAGACGCCCGGTGCCGTACGCAACTCAATCTCTAGTGGAAGCCGAGCTAAATCGTTTGCTATCCAAAGGTATAATCGAACGGGTTCACTAATCAGTATGGACGACGCCGATTGTGGTGGCAAAGAAAACAAACGAAAGGTCCGTAACTGTACCGATCTTGCAACAGGACTGAATTCTGCGCAGGAGAAGCAGCATGACCCAATGCATGTACCAGACAACTTGTTCTCCAAATTCAAAGGGGTCAAACGTTTTGCAAAATTTGGCTTAACTCATGCTTACTTGTAAGTTCCATTTGCCGAAGAAGTCAGAACATTACTAAAGGTTACTCGGCACCTCGGGCTTTTGCAGTATAACTGGCTGCCAATTTGAATTAAAACCCCAGTGACCATTTTCCAGAAAATTATGGATACCCGGCGCAACCACATCCCCAATACCGCGGTCTATCTAGATGATGCATTGTTTATAAGCGCAGACCCACAAACTTTGATGCTTACACTGGAGAGAGCGCATTCACCCTTGGAAGAAGCTGGGATTATATTTGACGCTTAAAAATGTGCGTTCATGTGAGATAGGGATAAATTCCTAAGGTTTATCATAGAAAAAGATGGTTGGCGCCGAGCGCCCACCAATATCGAATCTTACAAACACATGGAGACTCCGAAAGACATCGTAGAGTTTCGCATATTCCTCGGTCCCGAAAGCCACTACATAGCTTTCCTACCAAGAATGCAACAAAGCATGGGTCCGCTGAACCATTTGCTGAAGAAAGATAACGTTTGGCAATGCAGGAGGGAATGGCAGCAGTTTTTTGACACAATTAAAGCAGCACTCACTTTTCATCTACTATTGACTCATTCTAATCCGAACTTGGAAATCATCGTTGCCTCGGACGCTTCCAATTATGGTAGTGGCGCCGTTATTTTCCACCTTTTGCCGAACGGAGGAGAGAAGGCTAATGCATACCCGGAACGGTCCCTAACATCAGCTGAGAAGAATTTTAGTCAGCTTGCAAATGAAGCACTCACAATCATTTTTGTCATGAAACGGTTACATAAGGTGCCCATAAAACATTTCCTCTTCTTTAGTGATCCTAAGTAACTGCTGTCGATATTCAGCTCAAAAAGAGGAATTTCCTTTTTTACCGCGAATCGGTTACAGACAGCGAGATCATACTGTTGGCGTACGATTTCAGGATACAATATGGACTTACGCAACAAATCGGTCAAGCTGATGTCCTGTCTCGTGTCATCAATTCACACCCAACCGAGAACGATGATTATTTGATTGCAGCCATCAAGTTCGAGTCGGAATTCCAGCTACTTATGACCGATAATGTAAGAAGAGTACCAGTGCCAGCTGACACTATTCGCGTGGAGACTTCGCGAAACAGAACCCAGGAGAAAGTGATGCATTTCGTGTAAACAGGTTGGTTGAAAAGTGGTATCCCAGCTGACTTACGGACTTTCTTTAACCAACGTGGGTCACTGTTCTTTGTGGAAAATAGTGTGTGGTTTGCAGACCGAGTGTTGTTGCCAAAGAAGTTGCACACACAAGTCTTATAGCAGTTTCATGCTGGGCATCCAGGTAACAACTGTATGAAATCCTTGGCACGCACTTTTGTTTACTGTCCCGGAATGCATTCAGAAATTGAACAATTTTGCCAACAATGTGAGTCCTCTCAGCTGGTGGCGTAGGTCATTCCATAGTGTCGCTGACAAATTTGGACTGAAGCAGCGGATCCA
>CALYDF020010065.1:0-10265 GCA_944474145.2 Dicrocoelium dendriticum
GGTGCATCTCACTACTTACGTGCTTTGTATAAATTAATGAACATATTTTCTAACCGGGTATTCCAAATGTAATCAGTTGCCCTGGAGACAGTTTTAGAAGTTGCATGTTCCAAATACACACAACAGACAAGAATGAAGTAAAAGCTCATACGATGCTTGCGCATAATCATGAAACAGTTGTAGCTGATTTAATAATATAGGTCTTGAAAAAGATAACACTCAAGAGACAGCCATTTTGGCGAAACGAGTGGAATCTGACATCCTACGTTGAGTTACATGAAAAGGAAAATTCATAAAAATAAGGGATCATAACAGAACGTCCACTTGCGACACGAAGTGACCAAACCGCTCATTCTAGGGTGGCAACGAAATCAAAGCATTAAAATTTGTGTAATTTATTTAATATGGGTAAAAAGGCACGTTCTTCTAAGTATATCAAGGGAAGACAAGCGAAATTCAAGAGCACCTGTGTCAAAAAATTTGCAGATTTTGCAGTGTCGCAACACCTAAATTAGTTACCACATGATGTAAAAAATTGTTATCTGTCACAATTTAGCGGTACAACTTCAGTTTGCAGGTCCATTTGAAATGGGGTGAAATAATTCAATTGCGATTGAGACTGGTCTCATGCGTCTGAAGAAATAATTTGGCTTTGTTCACCTCCTTATCGCGCTTTGCTGCATCATATCGAACGCACTAACTTGTACTCCAGTGGCCACGTTAACACTGTCAATCATACTAAAAAGAGAAAATTATGTACCGGCGTGACACTAAGCTGGAGTACCGCAATTAGAGAATTGATTGGCTGGATGTACCAGTGCGTCGAATTGTTGGCATTTGTAGCTGATCATAAAGTAATCACATACACTTAAGACTCTGTTTGCTTAGGTCTTCCTTTCCAGTCATGAAGTGATGCGCTTGAGGAAAGATCGAAAGATCGGGCCTTATAGTTGATAAAGCCTAAAGTTAATGCCAGGATTGTACAACGTTACAGCACATTTTCAGACACTTCATAGTTCCAGTTACTTCGGTTGGGAATGATATTCGGCACACATATAGGGCTGCCACGGCGTCTTGATAGTTTCAGTTTGATCGGATTGCATACATAATTCTTGTAAATTGCTATAATAGATAAATTCTGACGCAATTCACGCGTTTCAAATTACACATAGTCTCGTTTTGATCGCCAATTATGAAAACTGGTGAATATTTGCTTATTACGAAGTGCTGTGATAGCATATTCTGCGCCAAAGTAGCCTTCGACAACCTCGGTTATATAGTCGTATTACAAAAGCACTGGATGGCGTTGTCCACGGTAGATGGATAAATGGTCACCTTTGGATGTTTGATTTGTACAGAAGAGTTAGAACAACACCAACGTAAAGTATCCTCCCGCTTTCTGAACTATGCCTCCAAATTATCTTGTAGAACCAATATTGTTACCACGACTCAAAGAAACATAATTATGCGTACGGCAGTATGCCGAGCGACGTACAACGAGTCAAACCAAATAATTGGCAAATTCGATGGGGCATCAACAGTGGGAACTGAGGAATAAAAACACAAACTTTATAAGGACGCGAAATATACGTAGCTGACTAAACATTTCGATGTACGAAATTGTGGTTGCGAAAGCATTCGCAGAGCGGACATTTGTACACTTTACATAGTTCAGCGCAATTCCACCGTGCAGTTTGTTTGGTGAAAGAAGATAATCTACTTGCAGGCACTAACGAGACGATAATTTATAAACTATGAAGTAGATTACGAACACATAGATAAAATTCTTTACTTGCAGCATCATATCTAATCATTTAATTTGGTTGGTGAGCGTAAACATAGCTAAAGAAGCGGTTAGCATCTAACAGGAGCAATACGAACCAAAACTCTAATGAATACATGTCTCGAACACTATTCCTGAATTATCCTTCCAACATCAGCTTTATTCCTTGTTAGATATACTACAGAAAAATGGATAAACTAACAACGATCATTGCATAAACACAGGTCTCCTGAAAGCGACAAAAATACATCTCCCATTACTGCATTTAGCAGATTTCCAACTAACCGAACCAGGCGCTGGATTATTCAAAAGTTGGAAAAGCGAAATGAGAAGACGAATATTGGCAGATGCTAGCATTTCGTATTATCTCGTCAGTACCAATACAATAATAGGGAAATCCTTTTTATGTCTAGTTATACAAGACGGTATTGAGTAATAGTAGTTTCTACTCTTTAACCCACCCCAATGGCAACAATGTAATTCCTAGTCAAGAACTGGAATCCGTCCGATATGGAATATGGTGCGTTTAAGCACAATCCTGGATAAATCATAAACAATCAAGGCTAGTCTTCGGAAAAAGCAACTAATATATATTTGCTCCAGAACATGCTTTCTTATACCCCTTGAACATTAAACTACAGTACCTGAATTGGCGAACATTCTTCGTCATCCCGAGTCGAAAACTCTCTTCTCGTTATGAGCCGTTCAAATAAAATGGAGCAGAACAATTTGTTTGGAAATTATTGAGAATACCTTAGCTCGGGGTGTGGATGAGAAGGTTTTCCTGTTCTCTGAGCCGGACATTCCTATTGCAGACGTTTCGTTACCAAACTAGGCAACATCTTCAGTGTGGCTATTCAGTCCTGATCCGCGGGTCTCGTAAACCAAAGCCGGATCCGAATAACCATTGATTGTTGTATGCTTCAAATGTCAGCCTTCGATCGGTTCAAGTGAGTCGGTCGAGTGGGCACGCCTTCTCCTTGTCAATCCGATGCCTAATGCCGGCTTAACCTGTAGAGCTTCATAGACACCCTTTAGCTCCAGATGTTTTTGATTGAGTTCCGACCAGAAGGCCAGACATCGAGGAACTCGCGCTATGCGTTTTCTTGCTCTTCCAAGTATTTCAACATTCTGCAGATCGAACTGATTGTTTTCGGCATCCATGTGTACTAACAGTAAGGATTGCTCATCGCGGCGGCGGATAGCCAGTCTCTGTTGGTGCAGTCTTGCGCCAAGTTTTCTTCCAGTCTGGCCTACATAATATTTGTCACAGTTCTTGCAGGGAATTTTGTAAATTAAACCCGGCGTTTCCTCCTTAGACAATTTGTCCTTCACGTTTAAATGTTTACTCCATATGATTTCCGTTGCGTCTTGTGCAACAGTTATCCCGTTAGGCATTCGAATCCTTGCTGTCATTTCAGAAATCCCATGGATGTAAGGTTGGATAATCGTTCTTCTTTCTGTTGCACATGTGGAAGCGGGTTGTGACTGCCTCTTCGATATCAGGCAGCGTAGAATAAAGCTTCTATGGTAGGAAATTAGCTGAAACATTCTAAGTAGGTGGTTCTCCTCCGCCTTCCTCACTTGAAGCGTGCTACAATGTGTCTGGGCTCGTTTAAAAAGCGTCCTCACGCAACTTCTCTTGTATATGGTCAGATGGTTACTGCGATAGGTTAAGATTTGATTGGTGTGGGTTGCTTTCCGGTAATCTGTTGTTTCCAGTGACTTGGAAGCAGTCTTCTCACGAGCACTTCTAAGAATGGCAACTGATCATTTTTCTCTTCCTGTTTTGTGAAATGGAAGCCGGAAAAATACTGTTGATTAGTTGATGTGTTTCATGTAGTCTAGAGCGCTTGAGGATGACAAAATTATTATCTACGTAACGAACCCAAAGTTTGGGCTCTACTGTTAGCACTGCCTTCTGTTCCAAGCTTTGCATTATTGCTTCCCCTACCAGACCAGAAATTGGCGATCCCATTAGTGTACCCGTTATCTATTTGTACATTTGACCATTGAACGTGCAATGTGTGATGAGACAGAAGTCAAGCAACTCCATCATTTGTGTGGCTTCAATTCGGTTGCTGGTATTTACCATTCCGTGTTGTTCAAGCAGAGTCCTCATTGTTTGCCTCGCCAGCGTCGTGTCATTTGATGTTAACAAAGCTGTAACGTCAAAGGAGACCATTATCTCGTCTCTTTCTATTAATATTCCCTTCGGTTTTTCAATGAATTGTTCTGCCGAATGGATTTAGTGATCTGAGCCTGCGATTAGGTGTTTCAACCGTTTCCAAAGTTCCTTAGACAGCTTGTAATTTGTTGCTCCGGGTAATGACACCATAGGGCAAAGCAGTACCCCATTTTAGTGTACTTTCCGTAGGCTGTAGAACCTTGGTAGCGCTGAATCCTCGGGTTTCATCTTGCTGTGTTCTAACTTCGTGATCTGTCCCATTTGTACCATTCTTTGAAGAGTTTTGTTGATCTTGCTTTCCAGATGTTTTGTAGGGTCTTCACTTACCGGATGATAGATGTTCACATCTCCGAATAGGTCTTGTGATTCCTTCATGTAGTCAGTTTTGTCCATTATTACAAAAAGACGTCCCTTGTCGGCCGGTAATATAGCGATAGCCTTGTCTTTTCTGAGGTTTGTCAGTTCCTTTCGTTCGCTTAAACTGAATATGTTGGTTTCCACTTTGTGACTCAGAGCGGGGATGATGTTGTGTCTAATTGCATGTTGGGCTTCAGTTGTGGAGTTTGATGTGGTCAGCGTTGATTCTTTTGCGGCAAGCAAATCAATGGGATTGGAATCTTCGTACATGACCTTCCAACCTATCACAATAACTGTACTTTCTGTATCTGATTGGGTTTGTTTGAATAGATGCCTAATCTATGCAACTCTTCGTTTGCTGGTTTTGTTGCGAGATGCTGTCCAACTTCCTTTTTCTTTCATGCTTTGTTTAGAATTTTTTCTTATGGGTATTAATGGCACTCGTTTTCTAAAGCTATCTGGTTAACTGTTCCCCGAGGTTGGACAGGCAAATGGCCATTTGTTGGTCGATTAATCGTTGATACTTTTGCCATCGCTTGTGCATTCGTGATCAACAGTCGTAGCATTCGTCGTCCAAGTTGTTCGGTGATCTTCCAGGCCAACGGATTGTTGATGGTTGGACGATAGTGCATACTTGGTGGTATGGCATGTCTTCGCAAACACTCGTGCAGGAAGTAGAGTCGCTCGTGAGTGTAGGATTGTCGGTTAGCGCATTGCGCCCGAAATGTTTGGAAATAATTGAGAATACCTAATGATCATCAAATCATTTGGATCACTGCTCAAGCACCGAGTAAGTTAACAACCAATAGAGACAGTCCTAAAGTGTTAGATATTAGCTCGATACATCGCTCGCCTGCATTATCATAGTGCCCAATTTTACAGGATTGGAACACTACAAAATTACAGCTTCCGTAAGATTATTTCAGCGGTTTAGTTGGGCTTTGTACACCGCTGAACTTTATTTGAGTTTCCATGTCTGGTTATATGTCTACCTGACAATTATCTGTAATATACTATGCGTAGCTGAAGCAAACAGGGCAAAATATTCAGCATATTAACACCTCGAAATTCCCCAGCTGGTCTTCAAATTGCTCTTAGCTATTCCCATACTACAACAGCATTTTGCAAACCGTACCAGCTTTTGGACCTTTCTCGCCCATTTATCCCACCGGTGCAAGCAGTTCATTTGCATTTTATCCTCGCTTTATCGGTGCAGCAGGCAAATGAAACAATTCAGGAACCAGTTTAGACTGAGAAGAACTATCACATGGAAATTTCTTAATATGGGAAAATACGAGTATGCTTTGCGCATGCAAGACTCCAAAACATGAAGCTTAACGCTACCGAGCGTCTGATGCTACCATGATTGCAAACAAAAATTATCAAGTGCAAAAACACTTAATGCCGGACAAATATTTCAGCCTGGAATCCCGGGGGGAAAGGAAAAGTAAAATCTAAATTAGTAAATATAAAATAACTGTCTATCGACCGGCTTAATAAGAAGGGCATCTGAATACCGATGCATATGTCCCCAAGTAGAATACAAGGATCGATATTGTACCCTTCTCTTTTGGCGTCCTTTGTTAAGCACAATTGTTAAAATATCATTTAAGATATTAAATATCGTTACTAATTAAAATTTCTTGCTGCAATATTGCACAACTAACTGAAACTGCATACGTTGAACTTCTTTCAGTCAGTACAAATCTGTTTTAGAAGTACTTGCTTGTGTTATCACAAACTCAGGAAAAATGAAAAATCGCAAAAGATAGTCTAAATTAACTAATTTGTTATGGACAAGTACCAGAGTATTGTGTCTAAAGTTATATATATGGCTTACATTTTCAAAAAATAATGATAAAGAATGTGTGATAGCTGTTGAAGCGATTAGCTGCACTCATCTGTCCTTTTATAAAGACACCAGAAACAAATGATACCGAGATATATATTTTGGGATAACTCCATTGCTGTACATTTGAGTGAAAATTTGTTCATTACATATAAATATTTCTGTTAATTACTGATATAACATTTCATGGTATAACATGTACTTCTTTCGTAATGTTATCTTAAATAATGTAAATGAACCATGTCACATGTGTTTAAATCTTTCTTCTTCAACAGACGGCTTAAAATTGCGTGCTGTGCAGGACCTGACCAATATGACGGAAAAAGCTCACAGTGTCTTGGAAGTGAAAATTGATACGACACCGAGTGATGTTCAAACAGTTGATGAAAATGACCTGTTTCAGGTTACCAGTACTCTTGATGATCTGTTAGCGAGACACTTACTCATTGACGCTGAGGTTAGCTTGGTATTACCTCCTGGCTCAGTAATTTTGGTTAACTTGTACAGCAAACCATGCAAGGAGAAACCAAAATATCAATAAACTTTACGAAATGTAGATGTCGCTCCTATACTTGTTACAATAGATACTCAAAATGATAGCAGTTCTAGACAACGGAAAAAAGCAGACTTATATCTGGAATAAATGACTCAAATACAATGGTTTGAATGTGCACCAGTTCTCTTAAACGAGGATCGTACAACTTGTAAGTTATTAGTACTTGTCTTGTTCACATGACGGAAGTGAAAGGCAGGTAATTGAGTATGCCATTTGGAAACATAATCACTCATTCATTGTAACTACCGCTGAAATGCTTGCTGTTCTAGCAAGTCCGGTTGTCTCTACTTTTAATCCATTATCAAAAGGCGCATCTATTTTGATCTTTAACAGGATGTTTACATTGCAGCAATCAGTCAAATAATAAAACAGAGCACATTTGACACAATCATTACTTCTCGCCATCTGGTAAACAATAGCAATCTCCAAGAAGACAACAAATTCTCAAATGTTTGATCATCTTATGACCTTCACACTGAAAGATATATCACAGTCTTCCCTGTGGGAAAAATGTGTGCATGGAGAAAAATTGATACCACATTATGAACAGTATGGGCTGAGGCATAGCATCAGTCGAAGGCCTATAAGATTCGAGTATAAACAACGGGTCTAGGATATGCTACCTACCTAGATCTCTAACAATGAGCACAGGCCACATATGACAAGACATTGGGCTAGAGATATGGCATTATTATGGGCCTAGTGGATAAGGTCCCGATAACGCTACTCTATCACATCTTTTTGACGAACATTTTACGGGTTTCCCGTTCATGAAAACCTTAACAAACAAAGGCGTCGGAACAGCAGGGACAACTGGAACAAACAGGAAAGAATATATACCATTGATAGGAAAGATCCGAACAAATTGATCATGGGTAATAATCACTAGTGTTTTGAGAGACCAGATGAAGTGTTGGTTGGGTCTTGAAATGATAATTCCGTAGTAAATCTTGCCAGTAACTTAGTCGACGTATATCCTCTGGCAGAGGAAAAGAGTTGGTCGGTTGGGGACAAAAAGCAAAGACTTAAGTAACCACTGGATCGTTAACATTATAACAACTTAATGGTAGGAGTGCATCCGTTGGAACAAAACAGCTGCACCATCACTTTCCATATTTAAAAGAGGTTTGGATGACTCACCCACCTACACCCTTACTTAATACTATGTCTCCATCGTACGTCTGGAACATGCTTTGAATTATGTGCCTTTGCCTTACTGGGCTGTGAAACTACAAGCGACGCAGAACTAAAGGGAAACAAACGATAAGTCCCTCTTTCAAATGTAAATAATCCAATACACTTTTATTCTTTCATAACCCCGCAAAACCGACTAAAGGGACATGTAAAACATTGCTTCTTAACTAGTATAAATTCATTGTTAATTGTTCATAAAATGCCAGCCAATTTAGGTGGATTTTCGCAGCCAAAGAGGTGATAACCTAAACTTACTTTTCTCCTTGCTGCTGCAATTAATGATGCTTGGTTTTTATAGACAAAAGCACTCGCACAGGAGAAAGAGCCGCATGGCAATCTTACCTTCCAATGAGCTGTCGCGGAAGTCTACTAACAAGTTTATGTAGCAGTGACAAATGATCCACGAAATCGTACTACACCCCGCATCAAATGCCAATAGGTGGAGGACAGAATCAGGAAATCTTGCTCCGGACCCCATTTGGAACCAAGGAAGATGCCGTCGTTGTAGGGAGATGTTTAATCTAATCAGTTCAGTGTGTGATTTGCCGTCGTACACAACCTGCACTACAGAATACCACGCATGAAATGTTTAACACATTTTTCATGTAAATGTGCATCATACATACTTAATATTGAAGACGACTTTGATGACATATCGTTAAAAGAAATAGTTAACACCGTCACCCCAAACTATCAAACCATGGTGTATTTGCGCTTTTGGGGTTAGAAGTCTACTTTTAAATGCTCATGTCATGGTATCACCTGTTGCTGATGTCATTAAAAAAGAACAATTAGAACTGCCTTCACACTTCCTGCAGTAATACAATTTTCCAAAATTTAAACTCCATGTGATTGTTTTACACCATTCTTAAAACATTTAAAATGGTGAATTTTTAAGTCCCCAGGCGAAAACGGATTAAGCGGAACATTGGTTGCCCAGGTCATGTCGTCTCAAAAACATTGTAGTCTATATGAAATGACGGTGACGTCCCAACCTAACTTAATGCCTGTTAATACATTGCAGATGCTGGCGGTCGATTCGGAACAGCATTCCTCGAATAATACATGAGAGGAGAAAACTATAGGTAGGCCTATTTTTGCTACATGTCCCGGTCGAATTTCGCTGTGTATGCTTAGGTTGGTATGCTAATTAATCATTATAAGTTGCATTATCCTTGGTTTTGGTGACTTAGGAGGGATAAAGGTTTGCCGATATCTAAGCTGACTGCAGAGATTGCAAAATCTCAAATGTTAGAATTTTGCGTCAGACATATTTTTTCATACTTCAAAGCAGCTAGTTTTATTGCTACTCCGTAGTTTTGAATCCTCCTGAAAATTGCGAGAAATGTCGTCACCAAATATATACTTCCTGGACGATGACTCATATAACGAAACTTACATTTCACCAGATCGAATGTAGGTTGACTTCTCAACGCGCACACATCTGTTCCGTAAATGATGATCTTACTTTTGATCCATTAGCCTTACCTTGACATGGTATGTGAAAAGCAAGAATTTTGAAGCTATGACACATGCTAGCAGTAACCATGCAAAGTCACTTAATGATCATGGTTAAATAAAAGATCATCAGCGTCTGAAAGAGGCAATTTATCACTAGCAATCTATCTATGTTCATTTGATTCTTAAAATTTTTATGCGGGTAACATTAGGGTCAGTAATTAATTTGAGCTGAGAGGGACTGTCTTTGTAAGAAGTATTTGGTACAAAAGACCTCATAGTGTTTTCTTCGAATTAACTGTACATTGCGTTATTTTTATCCAACTGTCACTCGTTTGGAACAATCTATTTCCATCCTTTTCTCACTTATACGAATACGCATTTGTGTAAAATTTCTTTACTTCATGAGATACTTTGCACATAGAAAAAATCTATGATATACATACATTGGAATATAAGGCCATAATAAAACATCCTCATGCCGTATCGACGTCTTGTTACCGCGCAGCAACCGACATTTTTGGTAGTCTTAGACCGCATTGAGTGGAAGTCTGATAAAGGTACATCAAAATCCATCAAATCGATAGTGTAGATTATTATGTGATATCCGTGAGTCAATGCATTTCCCCCTACACACAACGTGTCTAACGCAAATTATCCCTCTTCCATGGTATACTAAGTGCTTCTAAAAGCTCTAATTTGTTCAATAATAGTTTGATACGAAAATCCACTCTTCCATCTAGTAAGCACCGAAAGTTTGTGTTTTCTTTCACCTTACAGTGAATTACTGCGCTGTCACTTTTCTAAATCCTACTGTAGGCGCCACTTCTGACGTAACCATTTCATAAGTGGCACAACATGTGATCTTGAACTCTATGCC
>CALYDF020010066.1:0-10313 GCA_944474145.2 Dicrocoelium dendriticum
CCATAACCACTAAAGACGTAAATGGCGTGTTAATTTAAGTAGCAAAAGTTTACAAATCTGAAAAACGGACCGGACTTTTGACTTGTCTCTCGCATACGTCGGTTGTCTGTAGTTGAGGAGATATACATCCTTGTGCACATTAATTGAAACAAACTACGATTGTGTCTCTTTTTCTATGAATATCATGTTTTTATACATGAAAGCTGCCGTTTTGCATTTATTTTTTATTTTATTTTGGGAATAGATATTTCATCATTGTTTGTGAATCAGACGATGTAATAACTGCGCATGTCTAGTCGTTACATCACCCAAGATTGCATCATACTTTTATGGTTAGTAAGGTTTTTGTTTCAACTTCTTTTTTTGTGATTCAGTCATTGTTTGAGATGGACGTGACTCCCAGAAGGCGCATGAAGATCGTGACCTTGCACGAACACACAGACAAGACCTACAGGGACATAGCAAGAATAGTAGGCGTCAGTCCGGCAACCGTCAGCCGTGTGGTCAAAATGAAAAAGGAAACGGGATGCATTTCGCCAAAACGCAAAGGGAAATGTGGTCCTAAGAGGAAAACCACTGCCAGGGATGACGATTACCTAATACGGGAAAGTGTTAAAGATCCTCGAAAGACTAGTGACGCATTAAAACGTGATTTTGGGGAGAAAGGAATAGAAAGACATTTCCTGACGGATCTGGCGTATTTCAACAAGATCTGGCCCCGTGCCACACATCAAAAATGGTCAAGACTTTTTTCAATACTAATCAAATAACCATCTTGGACTGGCCTGGGAATTCACCAGATTTAAACCCCATTGAAAATATGTGGTCTATTTGCAAGCAACGCCTTCGTGGCATGGACTGTACGACAAAGGAGAAACTTAATCAAGCTTTAATTCAAGTTTGGTACAGGGACCCAAGATGGGCTAAAGTTTGTTCAAATTTAGTGGATTCCATGCCAAACCGTATTAAAATGCTACTCAAAAGTCGAGGAGGTCATGTTGTGTATTGATGTGAGTATATTAGTGCAATTCATTATAACAATTTTGAAAAAAGGTTTTTCAGTGTTTTCGCAGTTTGTTTCAATTAATGTGCACAAGGATGTAGATTGAGGGTCAAGGGGAGCGGAGGGTTTCAGGATATGCAATGCTCGGTAAGTCACCGCAGGTGCGGGTGCTTGTGTGATAGCATCAGGATGGGTTGCAAGTGGCTCGTCAAAGAAAGCCACTTTGAGGCGGTCGATGGACACCGTTGTTCGGTGACCATTCTGGTCTAAAGTAAAATGTTCCGTAGTCTGTTGCAGAACTCTGAAAGGACCAGTGTAGAGAGGCCGGAAAGGGTGCCGCACCGCGTCGGTGCGGAGAAAGACGTGAATGCAGGTAGAGATTCCGCTGTGCATTTGCACAACTCTAGTCTGTTCACGGGGCGAAGTCTGGCGTAGTGAACGCATGCCTTGAGCTAGGAAGGACGCAAAGTTAAGCGGAGGCATACCCAACGATGCGGGAGATGAAACGAATTCTCCAGGCAACTTTAGCGTTATGCCGTAAACTAGCTCTGCTGGTGCACATTGTAAGTCAGCTTTGATGTTGCTACGAATGCCTAAGAGTACGAGCGAAACGTTCTCGTTCCAGCGTGGGTTGGAGGAGGCGCAGAGCGAGGCTTTAAGCTGTCTATGGAAGCGTTCAACTAACTCGTTGGCTGCTGGGTGATACACTGTGGTATGAATGCGGCGACAGCCTAAAAAGTTGCAGAACGTATCTAATTGTGAAGATTCGAAAGGCGTTTCACGGTCAGTTGTAATGGTGGATGGGCATCCGTAGTGCGAGACCCACCGGTCTAAGAAGGCCCGGATAACAGTCTCAGCTGTGCAGTCTGTTACGGGAATGGCTTCTGGCCATCTGGTGAAGCGGTCGACACATGTAAGAATGTATACGAATCCGCGTGATGGAGGCAACGGACCTACCAGGTCTAAGTGTACATGCGAGAACCAAGAGTCCGGGGCAGGAAATGAACCAATAGGACCGCGGGTGTGACGATGTATTTCGGAGCGCTGGTATTGAAGGTAGGCACGAGCTCAGGTACGAATATCTTTGTTTACGCGTGGCCAAACAAAACGTTCGGTTACCAGTTTCAAAAATGTACGGATACCGGGATGTGATAGTGAGTGCAATGCGTCAAAGACTGTGCGTCTGAAGGAGACGGGCACGAGGGGTCTAGGACAAGCTGTGGAAGTGTCACAGAATGGTTCCTTCCGTGGTTTGGAGAGGAACAGGTTGTACATGCAGCGAAGTTGAGTGCAGACAGCGTTGTATGTCGTCATCCTGAGCCTTAGCCGATGCCATGGCAGAAAGGTCGACGGTAGGCAAAGACTGGAGAGTGAGGTTGACGAGTGAGAGAGCGTCGGCAACGGGTTTGTCGACAACTGAGACATTACGTATGTCAGCAGTGAACTGCGTGACAAAGTCTAGGTGTCTTGTTACCTGTGGTGAGTATTTGTCGCAAGCAGAGTTTAAGGCGAAGATGAGGGGTGGTGGTCAGTGTAGACCGTGAAAGTGCGGTCTTCAAGTGTGTGCCGGAAGTGACGAATGGCTATTTAAATGGCGATCAGGTCTATACTAAACGTGCTGTAGAGGGATTCCGCTGGCTGCAGACGCTTGGAGAAGAACCCATGGGGTTGCCATCGCCCACCAACGTGTTGTCAAATAACGGCACCTACCGCGGCGTCTGAGGCATCAGTCGTAATAGAAAGGGGCGCAGTCGATTCGAAATGATCGAGGAGGTCTATGTTGGAGATAGCATCCTTGAGCTCTGCGAAGGCTGCTTGTGCTGTGTCACGGAAAGCGAAATTATGTTCATTTCCTTTGAGTAAGTCATTCAATAGCTGCATGAGTTAAGCGCAGCGCGGAATGAAGCGTCGATATTATTTGATCAAACCACAAAATCGACGAAAGTGCCCAAACGAAGTCGGAGCTGGGAAGTCCTTGATTATCTGGATCTTATCAGGAAGGACTTCGATACCAGACGATAAAACGAGGTTGCCTAAAAATTCTACGGTTGATTTGCAGAATTCGCACTTAATCGGGTTAACTGTGACACCGTGTTTGGTCAAGCGCTGGAAGAGAGTTCGAAGATGCTCGAGGTGCTCTTGTTCCGATTAACTGGCTACTGAAATATCATCGAGGTAGGAATAAGCGAAATCTAGGCCAAGAGTAACATCGTGGATGAAGCGTTGGAAGGTTTGTGCGGCATCGCACAGTCCAAATGGCATGCTTAAAAATTCAAACAAGCCGAAAGGAGTGATAACGGCTGTTTTATGAATGTCAATTTCTTCTGCAGGTATCTAGTGATAGGTGCGAACCGGATCGATCTTGTTGAAGATCGTCTTACCTGTGAGGCTTACGGTAAGATTCTGCATGTGTGGGATGGGATACCTATTTGGGACGGTTAGGCGATTTAGTTCGCGGTAATCACCGCAATAGCGCAAGTCACCAGACTTCTTGGGGACCAGGTGCCGGGGCGAGGACCAAGGGTTGTCGGAAGGGCGGATTATTCCAAGTTCGAGCATGTGCTCATACTCCGCCCTAGCTAACTTTAGTTTCCAGGGCGATAGTCGGAGTGGACGGCATGACACATGTGGTCCATTCGTCCGTATGTAATGCGTGACTTGGACTGTCACGCATTCACGCTGAGTTCATTGGTTGAACGAGCTTTGAATACTGGGAGAGGAGGTAGGCGTAGTCTGGCGAGGTCTGCGGAAAGGCGTAGACTAGTGTTATAAATGCGATATCAGCCGCGATAGCACGTACACTGAGTTTCGTCGCATTGTCAAATATCAACTGGCGTTTCGCAACGATCAAGAGGTCGAAATGCCTGAGAAAGTCAATGCTGATGATGGCAAAGGGGACTGCAGCGAAGGTGAATACCCAGCGGAACGTGCGCCGAAGACCTAAGTGCAGGGTAAGCGACCGATGATCGTAGGTGGCTATTGGTGTGCCACTGGCTGCACTGAGGCTTGCCGACAAAGAAACGAGAGGTTCATCTGATATAGGGGAATGACGCTGACTTCCGGCCCGGTATAAACTAAGAACTTGGTCTCGTAGTCATATTCCTTAATGTAGATGCGACGACTTTGGGATTTGTCGACACCGTTAGTCGCCAGTACGGGCCTGAATGTTTTCCCGCTTGGCTGCAGAGAAACTGCATGATTGCTCGCAGGTAGGGGCTTTGCTATCAAAGCGCGAGTGGTAAAAGCAAAAGCCTAAATTTTTAGGCTTCGTGCGACGAGGTGATGAGACAGAGCGGCTGCACTGCTTCGGATCTAGGGAGAGTTTCTCGACTTGGCCTTGTAGTGACGCTATTTGCGATGATGAAGCGTCGATTGCCGATGACTCACTAGTCGCGTATGTCGCTGGGGCTACGACAGGGCTAAGTCGAATGAATGTCCTAGATTCGTTATTTGGCTTATGTCGTTCGATGACACGGTCTGCTAGTTCTGCCACTGCTGCAAGAGGCAGAGCGCTTGCCACGGCAAGGATGGATGTGTGTATTCCGGGAGGTTTTGCATCCACATTTCTCGGAGAATGCCTGCGTCCATGCTGGAGGTGCCTTGGAGCTGTTGCGTATGTCGCAACAACGCTGAAGGCATCCTGTCCCCTAGCTGCAGATCCCTAAACAGCTGCTGCAGTCAGACCTTATCAGGGGGCGTGATTCGCTGGATGATAGCTTGCTCTAAAGTCTCTTATTATGCATCAGGAGGCGGGCAAACTCTGATGTCTCTCATCTGGGACCTAAGTTGATGATGTTTAGCATTATCAGCTGAAACTTTATAATTGTAAAAAGTGGATTCCAAATGCGCAAACAATAACAACGGGTCATTCTCCCAAAATGGTGGAGAGGCTAGCTCCACGGCACTAACCACCTAGGTAGCTGGTTTATCATCCGGACTATTAATCGTGAGAAATGAATAAGTATACGCGGCAAGTGAGAAAACAAAACCATAGGGAGTAATGAATCAGAAAATCACTGGAACGAGCTCACCAGAATGAAAACTCAAAATGGCGGACGGCGCGTACCTGACAGGGGGTCACCATTTGCTTGGTGGATACTGAGATAATAGTTGGTGAGTTATTACATGTAAGAGACGTGTCAAATAGGGTGCCGGATAGAAGCTGGAGGCGACAGAACCCAAGGTATATTGTGCATGCTACAAAAATAGGAAGCGAGTCAGCCAGAGCAAGAAACGGTGCAGCAAGCTACTCACCAAAACGCTTTGTGTCATCGAATGTGCAGTCAGTAAAATAAGTGGACGTTTCGAAGGTTAAAACAACCGTAAAATCCAATGTTGCAAAGTACTGAAGAGTGTGTCTCAGTTATACTATAATATCAATGCAGCTTTCTTTTTACTGGGTATCAAGTTTTATTGTAGCAACTACATCTACTGTTAACATCTTTCTTGTGTGTCACATATTTGATGGTAGTACTTTTGATGAATTTCAACAACCCGCCTTTGTTGTTCTTTAACTTTTTCCATCGCCCTCTTCTTATTACCAAATTCCCACCGCTTTCTCATTCTCTTAACAATTGGATTTTTACTGAAAGTTTACGCAGGTACAGAAAAATTACAAAAATGTGGAAGCCATGAACTGCTCACTGATAAACCGTCAAACAAAGATTATAACAATTGCAGTGGGGAAAACTAGACGCGCGAAGTAACCCAATTTTACTGAAATAGAACAAAAAAGCGTTATTGCATAACAATTTAAACACAAACTATCAAAACCTAAAGGGTTTCAGTTTGCACACAATTTCGCATCAACAGCGATCAAATATTTGCAAATAGCCAATAAATATGGCCACAAATGGCAGGTGGGCCATTAACATCGCATCTATAGGTGACGTTTTATAAGACTAATTAGCGGATGATAACTGCCACAAGTTCTGCGACATGCAGGTGTGTTGATGGCATGATCCTCGTTCATACAGTCGCGTTCAAAACTGTGAGGTCATCTATAGACTGTCGGCGGTGCTAATGTAACAAAGGTGAGCTTTACACACAAATGTCCAAGGATGATTATCGGATAGAACATTGGAAGAGAAAATGTCACACACGATGCCACTGGAGTTGTTGTCATGCGCGGAGGACAGATCAAAGTACGGCGGAGCTGTGGTGAAACGCGCAAATAACACTTTCAGCGCCAGCTGCTGGTTACCACATGACATGACTAAAGGTAGAATTAACACGTGAACGATACACGATCGGGTCAAGGTTAGTGCACATATGGTGAGTTTCGAAAGCCTGGTCGCTCTACTCTGTTACTTAGGGACAACGGGTCATTTATTCAGGTGTAAGGTAGAGCGCATTAAATTGCCATTTGTCCAATAGTTGATGTTAGTCAATCTCAAAAAGTTTCACCCGGTCCCTGGGGCGTAGCAGGGTCATATTCATGCAGGTGAGTACATATGCACTTGCCAGCGTCGCCCATCGTGGAAACGCTAAATCTTGCGCGGGTGATTGTGTTGGACCACTTACGCACGCCACAAGGCAAGTTCACCGATCGATACATATGGTGTGTCAGGCTGGTTGGAATAGAGTGTGCAACCTAGAAACAGCAGTGCCCCATTACCCGGCTACTGCGGTAGTGGTTGCGCTTGGGCAGTCGTAACTGACCTGAGCGAGGAGTGTACAATAGGTGATTAGTGTTATCCCAGCTAATGACACTAAAGTTTTCGGCAAAGCTCTTGTAGACTGAAAGTTGGCTTCACAACCACCTACCTGAGCGTAATTGGCAGTCCTTAAAATCAGGTCTTGAAAATATGAAAAGTGGCTTTTTGAGAAAAGAATTTTTAGAAGCCACGCTGAATAAAGAATACGTGGTGCAGCATAGCTTATTCTACTGTCGCAGTATATATCGCCGTTGAAGGAGACAAGTGTGGTAATGCTGTCCAACTTGTTTTAGGCGGGATCATAAGCAATCATTCTAACCTGTTCACCGATGAGACAATATTTCATTAACACGGAATTGAGAAGCTGTATTTCTGGACAATATCTAATCCTCAAGGATAACGAGAATCACATAGCGCCTTAACCGCGAAGCACATAGGTTCGAAAAAATGAATGCCAAATCTTGGGATTATAAATCGTGTTTATGAAATACAGCATTAACAGGGAAGGTACCTACTACGGCTGCCAACTTGGCTTCTGTGTTTCCAAACGTAGCTGATCTGAAACAATTATTTTAGATTTGGAAGGTGCTACTTCATACACTGCTACTTTATAGGGAGCCGATGTTAGTTTTGTTATGATATGTTATGTGCCACTGTGAGTCTCAGCAAATCCGGATTTTAATTTGTCACACGGAACATGCGAATCAATGTAGCGCGTTGCCTTCTTAATGAGTTGAAAATCGCGCCCTATATGCGTCACATCACGAACTATAGCCAAGTCAGACCGCGCAAAGCAACGGTGTTGATTGTACCTAATGAAAATTTATACCTCGAGCTCCAGTTTATGGATAACACCGCTTTAACCAGGACAACTAAGCGGTTAATCTACCCCACTCATAGAACCTACTAGGCTGCGAATCCTGTGCTAATGTACGGAACTCGGGAATAGTCGCTGTTTTCAGTAAAGGAAGTGAAACCCATCAGCGCCAAATCACACTGTTCTTACCAATAAGATCATACTTTTGGCGTCAGGTATACGGGCAAGAATGTAAGTGTTTTGAAATCCAGAGTGAAGGAACACCTGGTCAAATGGGTTTAGCATGAGGTCAACCATCCTTCGCCCAATATTCCGTGTGCACGCAAACCGCCATCATCACTGATAAACAGACATGGTATATAGACCAGTTATCGGATTGACCCAAGCTCCGCATTTCGGATACTACGTCATCCTATCCTACGCTTCTTGCGGTTCGCCGAGGCCGTGACTAAAAGTTCCTGCACCGTGTGTGCAGAGAAAGTTGTTAATCAACGCAAACCCCAGTCCCAGGACGATTGCCGCTGTTCACCTCACAGCGTTTGATTGATTGGTGACAACCTTAGGACGGTACAAGATGATTCCTAGTTATTTTGTTGGTACTGATGAGACAATACAAAATGCGTCCATTTACCAGGGATCATCTTTTCATTGTGCTATTTAAACTATTTAAGGGAACTAACCGTTTAAAAATAACAAATAGTTTATTTAACGGCGGTGGGAGTGACTGTGACAGCATAAATACAGATCAATGCTGACATGAATGCGTTTTCTGAGACCGGTCACACATGCTATCGTAGTGTCCCACGGACGCAACACGAACTTTGTCGTATTACGTGAACCGATGTTGTGCATCCATTCACATATGACTTAAACTGGGCAGCCAAAGTTAGCAACACATCATGCTTTAGTTAGCTGGCTCGAACGTGTGCATTGGGCCACGGTCCGCGAGCGCTATGCCACGTGAGGACAGGCTCTCAGGGCTTTTGTAAGTGTCCATTAAGTATTGAACGTTGCCACTAGCTCTTTTTGCTACTTGGCCCCTGCTTCAGACAAGCGGTGGATCTGGTGTCTGTCGCCACCCTGACCGAGCAGTTCACGGTTGCTGACTCCGCGGATACGTGCGGTCTGGGTCTGCGAGGTACAAAGCTTGCACGCATGACCTGCCGGCCGGTTCCATCAACCCGCCACAAGTTCGAAATCTGCATTAAATTATTAGACCTCAGGATGTCCTGGTTTGTGCATGTTGAATGAAATTAAAAAAAACCGGAACTTTAGTAGACGTTAGTATAGAACGCCTGCATTTTTCTAGTTTAATAAGAAAACCATATTTAAATGATAAGAAGACTATCCAATTGGGGAGCCACTTCCCATACATAAAGAAGGCAACACGCAACAACCATTTGCATGTTCCTTGTTACAAATGCAAATGGGAATTTTCTATTTTCACCTTGGCAAATCAGATTTCATAAAGAACGTAAAATTGGATGGTAATAAGATATCAGTGTTTGCTGTAGCATCTTCTACCCCTGCAATAATTATTTCAGATCAGCAACGTTTGGAAACACAGAAGCAAAGTTAGCAGCCTCAGAAGGTACCTTTTTATCATCTTGTATTTCCTAAGATCGCATTCCACTCCATGATTTGCATCAGAATGTTAGCAGAGGTTGTTTGGGCCGGTTTGCTTGCGTCCGCCAAAAAGTTTAGGCAATAATAATAATAACTATCATTTTCCTATTGACCAGAGATAAAATTCAAAAAACTGAAGAAATCAAAATTCTTGTCAATATTCACAACCTCTCAAGTCACAAGGAATTTAAGTTGTTCCCACTCCTTGGGAAGTATTTTGTGCCGTCATTGGGTACTTTCAAGTTATCTAAACTGCAGTCCCTTCCTGCACTATTTGTATATTTGTGAAGTATGTATTCAACAAAAGCATTTGCACAGATAATTGTAGGTTATTGTCCTGAAAAAGCTAACGCAAATTGCGGTGGCTTTCTGAGAACAGAGCCAAAGAATGTATTTGCGAAATTGAAATCTTCGATTTGAGAAAAAATTCTATGAACTAGTTGCGTGGCACATCTTTTCTACAACACATTGTAAACTGCAGCTGACGTCCGTCCTATAATGTTGAAACTGTTGTGGCGAAAATATATTCTTACTTTTACATTAGCACTCTGGTTGATGAAGAACTAAATGATTTATGTGACTCTACGTGGTGGAATAACAAAGCTTTCTAGATACGGGAAATACAAATGGCTTTCACTTATGTCAGCAGTGGAGATAACTCAGGAGGTCCTTTCCGCGTTTAAATCCTATAGGTCTCGACGGAAACGTGTTAAGTTATTACATTATTTTCTTAAAAATAACCTATCCTGAGCTGTGGCCTTTCTTTATACACAGTATTTGCCATTTTCATGCTACTCTGCTATTTAGTAACGACTTAGTTTAACATTATCAAGTCAAGCCAATTTAAGCTTTATCCACCTGTATGGGAGCATTTGCAACATTATTACACCAACACTACGGATAAATAGACAGCAATGCCTCAATGAGAAATAATACTTAACAGCAGTAAATAAAAATGACATTTCTTACTATCATGCAGTCGCGAAAGCGCAGTTTCAATATTGTTCTGTCGGTTAGTAAGCGTGATAGAAAAGGCAGTATAGAGTTTCGATACCAAGAGGTACAAGAATCTAAGATTTTAAATTTTGTCCCCATTTGTCTTTAGCCCGGATAGCAATACGCGCCTATTGCACAATCCTTGCTCAGGCCAGTTGCGACTGCGCCAGCGCCATCTCAATTCTACCGCATTCACCGGGTAATCAGGTACGGC
>CALYDF020010067.1:0-10297 GCA_944474145.2 Dicrocoelium dendriticum
TGTCTGTACAGCTGTACATAACTGACCATGCCTCAACTGGCGTGCCTTGCATAGTCGAAAATAAAATGTTTGAAGTTTGTGAGTAGGGTAAAGTTTGTAGAAAGTAGAAGTCATCGGTAGCCCAGGGGGTAGAGCAGCGGACCGAAAATTCCTGGACCGGGGTTTGACTCCCCGTCGTGGCATATTATCGTGCGTGAATTTTAATCGTGACTTCTAATTTCTACAAATAAAATGTTTATTTATTTGTTTAAGGCTACGTACATTACTTAAGATAACCTGAAAAGCAATAAGGTTGATTTCGGGATCTTGGGCAACCAGAACCTGCTCTGGTAGAGCTGAACTGGGCAGCCAGTCCAACTCCTGAAAACGCGGTGGGCTGTGTGAGATGCATTGCAAAACGCATTTACCTGCGCCGCGCACTTGTCCATAACCAGCGTTCGCGCAGACTTAACTCCAGTGGCCAACGTCAGCACAATCCTCGCCGCCTCTTAGTAACCAGCCACCGTCTCATTGGGCAAAAGAGCGCAAACGAAACTGATAACAAGGCCGCTGACATCCACAAACATACCATGCCATAGGATATAACCACCGTAATTGATCTGCTACTTGAGGTACGCCAAATTACTTCCCCCTATCGGCCCACCAATTCCAGCATGAGTGAAGGGAGGAAAAGGTGGTATCGGATCTCAGTTCCCACACGCACAATTTCCCTTGAGCCCTCCTTTGCGAAAGCTGCCAAATCTCGTACATATCCGTTGTACCAAAGATGCGACGCTGCCGCCATATGTCATACAAATCTCGCCTGGTCAAACGACGTTATAATGAAGATGCACAAAAGCACGCCTCACCTGCGTTCGATGAAACGTCTTCATTAACTTCAGCAACATGCTTTCCTGTACCGTTGTTAGCCACCGATCTTTTGCATACAGCCAAGGTTTCCCTACCTGAAAATTATGCGAATGACGCGGGCAAGCGTACCGAAACCCTTGAAATCCTCCCTTTAAAACCACTGAGAACCGAGTCATGAAATCGTAACACCGGTAACTGTCCTAAGAATTGTCATGCAGAGAAAAAACCCTTAAAGTTTTCCAGAAACGTTCGATCGCTTGCTGTGCACGCGCATTAACTGAATATATCGGTCCCCGCATCCTTCAGGAAGCACCTGCCATGTTTCTCCTCTGTAGGTTTCCGCGTTAAAAACGGTCAGACGAACAAATGCTGCCGCCGTTTCAAGCTAAAAATGCTGGGAACTCCAGACTTGGACGCTTGAAGATACGTCGAAAGGCGCTAAAGTCATGCACCATGGCTGCTGTCCCCAGAAGCGAGGAAAAGGATTAACCAATCTAAGGTATTTAAATCGTTTCGTATAACCATTTACAATTCATGTCTTAGCATATTAACAACGGCCTTTACCTAATACTAAGTACCCTCAGACGTCGAAGGGCCCCTTTTTCCTTTAGTAACAAATAACCTTGTGTACAACGATCACGCTGACAAAATCGCGTTGCTTGCCTTTAGCGGACAAGCCGCTACTTAAGTTGGACCTATGTTATTGGTTAAGTAAATAGTGGCTTTGCTTCATCTACAAATGATGCCATACCTTTTTAAGGAAATATATGAATAGTAATATACGTAAGTTAATTGGAAATAATTGTTAGGTTTACTTCTGCCGGTGCTGTGATTTTGTTACCGCTTCACTCTTAGGCACAAAAGTTAGCCTGCTCCGAAAAATAAGTAAGGAAGAACGGAAATGACGGCGAGAATAGCATGTAAATAACGTGGTAAAAGTATACGTCACGTACAGGCAAGCAACACCGCGATCTTCGCATACATATTTACATAAGGGATATCCGGAAAGTGCTATCCAACCCGCAGACATCAATCACTTATGATCACTTTCCTGAGGATAACAAACAGTCAAAAATGCTGCGGCATATTCAAAGACACAAGCTACAGTCACACAAAATTACATACGTATCTACATCTATACACTTACATACACTGTTAAGCCAAACACGTACTTTTTGTACATTTTTGATCACACTATGTTAGCTAAGCATGATCATGCCTGTAAAGGTGTGCTTCGCCTTGTCGAGAATAAAAGTTTATTTATTTATTAAGGGAAGTGTATGCGTAACAGAAAAGTAACGCGGAAGCGTCAGTTGCATGCCCGAATGCCTGGGGAACAGTAAGTTAAGTGAGCCAAGGGGAATGGAATTTCAAACTGCATATCGGTCTCTGGTCAAAGTGTGGTGCCATAATGCTGACAACGGCGGAATGCGGTTTCATAACGTAAATACTTAATGCAACATGTTGTATATACATATATATATATAAATATATGTATATGGAATTTTAGTTACTACTGCCTACCTATATGTATACAAAATGCTGGATGAAAGGGAATGCGTACCTTTATTTATAATGATATACATTTCAATATTAACAAACTTCACATGATAATAAATGGAAGTGTTCCTTCTTCTAACAACCCTTACTAATATCCTTATGTAGGTATATTTGTACCCTTATTATTGTAGCACTGATAAGCAACATTAATCAGCGTAACGGAGAGAAAAGTTATTATTCTAAGCTGAGATCGCCTAATGCGATTCCCCGTAACTGGACCTCGATGGACAAAAGCATAGGTACTTTTCAATTCAAACTTATATTCGAGCTTTTCCGTATGCTAGCATTAAATAACTATTTATGTGCCTAACAGTTTTCAGGGCATGTAACTAGCACCTGCAATTGTACAGTTAAGAGTATCATGAATAGAATAGGTAGGTTATAAATTTTGTAGCCCCAAAAAGATAATGCTTAGCTTTCATGTACAATTTACCTGTTGACAGATTGTACATTATTCCTTCTTGTTTTAAGCGTCCATACAACCGGTTTCACACTCGACAGTCTTGTAAGTTCTCAAGCTCCCTTGTAGGCTCTATTCTCGCTTCATCCGTCCGCTGCTTATTGTAGCCTACCGAATACAGTCCGCTGTGTCCGACTCCGATTGCATTCTGATATCCGCGCTTACTTTCGCGCACCGTCTCGGAATAGTATTAACTAGCCCTACAAATCGGTGACACGGATTCGCGCGCGAAATGGACGTTTCTTTTTCTCGTTTGTAATTTGTTGGTGAGTTGGTTCCTTTTACTCTATTATGTGCCTGTATTCATTTGTTTCTTGCGTAATTTTGATACTGTTATTGTGCTTTGTTCATCGTTTATCTTTTTGACTTACATTTCGAGAGTGGTATGTGTGTCGTTTCACAGCGTAACCATGCTTAGCTTGGTTGCTCCATGTTTCACGGAACACAGCCCAGAGGTTTGGTTTAGGATATTCCCGATCCAACAGTAGGATAAGAGCATTAAGGCGGACCGTCCGGGGTACAATCAGCTCGTCCCACGCCTTCCTACGTTGGTTGTGACGCTGGTTGAGGACAATCTACTCTGCCCATAAATGAAGCAAAGTATACAACAACGAAGCAAGCGATTTTAAAAGCGCTACAGCCCAGCGCACAAGCCCGAGTTGAACAGCTCAATGGTCTCAAGCTTGGAGCTCGCAAGCCGTCGGCGTTGCCCCGCGAACTTCAGCGCATCGCTTGTCCCTTATTCTTCAGCGAAGAAGAGCTAAAGGAGCTATGGGTTTCGCTTCTCCCAGAGCCATTGCCAGTGTTGCTGTCCATGTTCATAGCTATACCCCTGAAAAAATTAGCTACGAAGGCAGATGCTGCGTTCGAACGTTTTCCGCAGCAGACGAACAGTAGCTCCGGTGACGTATTCTCACCGATGCAAACCGAATCCTATACTTACTCTCAGTTGGCAGACGGATCGGACCCTAAAGACGAGGAAATTGCGCTACTGCACAGCAGGATAGCAGCAACGAAGGCTTCGAAGCAGCAGGTGTCACGGTCAAATGCTGTTTACGTCTTGACTACCGTTCATTGCGGCTTATCTGTGCCTGCACCGGGTACGTCTCGTTCGGCACGAAAGCGCAACATTTTCCCTGCACGTTCTCAGTCTTATACTGCCGAATCCGTCGAAGAAGTATGTTGGTTGCACGGCCAATACGGTGGAAGAGCTAAAGGTTATCGGGCTCCCTGAATTAGGCACTACCCAACTGTTTTAGGGAAAGCAAATATCCAGCATACTAGCACGACCAACTCTGGGTTAAGTGCCTTCCAGCAAACACGACGGCGATATTAGCCGGTTTGGCTGAGGACATTCCGTGAAGTGGCCGACAAATACACGAATATCGTTAAAAGCGCTGGGAGTCATGTGGCTGAGACGCCCACTGAGTGCACTTCAGAAAGCGTCACACTAAGCTCCATTAGTGAGAGCCTCTTAAAGTTGGAACTGAGCATTGAGCACCTTAGCCGCGGTGGCTTACCGTGCCAAGGCTCCTCTTCCACAAGCAGGTCTCGCAGCAACCCGTCTACGAGCACCGCGCTCCTACCGCTACTTCCATACCCGTTTTGGTAATGCCGCGCGAAAGTGCCGCCTAGGGTGTACTCACCAAATGGCTTGCTTTAATGCCAATCCGGGAAACGTCGAAGCCAGCCAGTAATAACGATGGTTGCCGCTAGCCAAGTTTTCAGTCGCTACCTGTACGTGTTTTCTTACACGATCAACCTGCACTTTTTGGTTGACACCGAGGCAGAGATAAGTGGTATACACCGTCCCTTGGTAAAACTTACTTTACAGCCGGCTGGGATGACGCTACAGGCTGCTAACCAAACGGGGATCACGAGTTATGGCTAGAAAGTTCTCACGCTCAGATTTGGACTACGTCGTGGCTGTCGTTTCATTTTGATGATTGCCCACGTACAAAAGCCTATCAGCGGTAGCGAGTTTCTTAGTGAAGTTGGCTATGTAGTAGATCTATGTTGTTCGAAGTTACATGATGCTACTAAATCCTTAACTACTTCCGGCAAGCTTACTACAGTTAATTCCATCGGACTTCGAGTCTCTGCGCCTGGTGGTTCGCAGTATCCTGCATTTATGCCGGACTTTCCAACAATTGTCTGAGTAAACAACGGCGCCACGAAACTCAAGCATGACGTGCAACCTCACATCATATAAACTGGTCCACCCGTAACGGCGAACTCACGAAGACTTACACCTGACAATCTACAGGCCGCTAAGAACGAGTGCGAGCACCTACTCAAACGCCGGATCACCCGTCCTTCAGGCAGTCCTTGGCCACCACCGCTGCAGCTTGTGCTTAAAAGACCGGCGGTTGGCGCCCACATGATGACTATCGTGCACCAACTAACGTCACAGTTCCCGACAGATACCCACTTCCGCATCTACACGAGTTTTAATTAGGTTCGGCTAGAAAATCCCTCTTTTCTTAGATTGATCATGTCAGGGGCTATCACCAAATGCCCACGGCCCCGAAAGATATTGCGAAAGCGTAAGTGACCACCCCATTTGACTTGTACGAATCTCTCCGTATGCCATTCGGTCGTCGAAATGCCGCGTAACCTTTCCGACGCCCGGTGGACCAGGCTCCCCGTGGACTCGACTTTGTCTTGGTTTACCTTGATGACGTTTTGGTTGTAAGTGCTTCTGCCGAAGACCATTTAACACATCTCCAATAATTTTACGGACGTTTCGAATATCATGGTATCATCAATAACCCTGAAAACTGCTTATTTGGCCAAACGTCTTTCGACCTCCTAGGTCACAGTATTGACGACAACGGGATTATCCGCTTGACTGATAACATCCAAGCCACCTGGATTAGCCATCGCCACGAGGGCCTACCCCGTTTTCTCGCTATGGTTAACTACTACGGACGGTTTATACATGGCTTCGCTGCAATTCTTCAAGCTTTAACAGTTTTGCTCAAAAGCAATCCCAAGGTGTTCACGTACGTTCCAGACGCCGATGCAGCGTTTAACACCGGCAAGCAAAAGCTGAGCCAAGCTACTTCACTTGCTTGCTTTCAAACGAACTACAACGTCACTCACATGCACAAGGCAGATGATTCACAATTTGCCTTTGGTATCGTATTGCGGCAACTCGTAGGTAACGAAATTCTAACATTGTCTTTCTGCTCACGTAAGCTTTAATCTGCCCAGACCAGCTATTGTACATTCGGTCGAGAGCACCTTATTATGTACCTGGCTGTAAATCAGTTTCGTCACATTATTGAGGGTCGACGTTTTGTCCGCTTGGTAAAACATAGGCTTCTTTTGTATGCGTTACGTGCAACTTCTGACCGTTACTGCGCTATAGAGAACCGACTCCTTGATTTTCTTTCCCAATTTTGTATCAATATTTGCTATATAGACGGTCCTAACAACCGTGTTGCGGACGCGTTATTCCGTGCGCATATCCCTCAGTATTCACGCTCGCACCTTACTTTAGAGGAACTGTCTGTTACCCAAGCCAGTGACCCAAAATTGACAAACTTCAATTGAACACTTCGTTAAACCTCTCGCAATTACCCATGCTCAATTCTGACCCAAGAACCCACTGCGTTATTTCCACGGGTAAACCTAGACCATTTGTTCCACAGACCTAACAGCGAATGGCTTTTGACCATCATACTGGATTTTCGCAACCTCAGTGTTCGATCTACTGTGAAGCTGCTAACCGACCGTTACATCTGGGCCATTATGTGCACAGACAACCAACAACTGGCCAAGACCTGTCCTAGTTGTCGAACCAGCGAAGTTCCCATACACAGCGTTACAACGCCTGGTACTATTTCATTCCCCGGAGCCCGCTTCAAACATATTTATCTTGATGTAGTAGGACCGTTACCAGCTTCTAACGGTTTCACTTATATGCTGATTTTTGTTGCTCGTTTTACTCGTTTCCACACGCAGTTCCCTTACATGCTATATCGTCTGAAACGGTTGCACGCGCTTTCGTGTAGTCTTGGATTTTATTCCTTGGTGTGCCAGCCACTGGCACTACTGACAGAGGATCTCAACTCAGTTCTACCCTATTCCTTGACTTGCGTCGACTGTACGGTTGTACTTATTTTTAGACGACTGCTTCTCATCCTGCTGCCAGTAGCCTTGTCAAACGGTTTCATCGACAACTGAAAGTTACCGCTACAGCTAGTTCGCCTGATGCTCGTTGGTCTGAAGGCCTTCCAGCTATTCCGTTTGGCAGCCGCAATCCCGTCAACGCAGATTTGGGGTGCTGACCAGCCAAACTTGTCTTCTGCACAACCCATAGACTCCCAGTTAACATGTTAATAGACTCACGAACCACCGGAAAACTGAATCCTACGTCCTATGCTGAAAGCCTGATAAGTCATTTGCGAAAAATTAAACCGACTACACCTCGACTAAGCGCGCGCGAATAGCGTATACGTGTTAACTTACACGCTTGTCTATTCGTCTTTATCGGAACCGATGCTGTTCGAAGACCCTTGAAACCGCCAAACATAGATCTAATCAATGCCTTATCATGGAAACCGAAATATTTCGTTCTGGATAAGGGTGGATCCAAGGGGTCAGTGAGCATTGTTCGTCTTAAACCCGCACAAGTCTAGTTAACATTGATGGTCCAGAATTAACCACTACCACTCACAACCCTCCTGTGCCTGGGCCGTTGCCCAAGGACAAAAGCCTAACCGACTCCGAAACCTCGGCATCTCTCTGCCCCCCACAAGCTCTCCTATCCACATATTCAGGGGGTGCCGTTGCCTTCCCCGCGGAACCAGCACAATATGTTCCCTGAACGCCATATCGAGCGCTACTTACGAGCGCAAGCTTTAGGGGTTGTGTTGTACTGGTTGTGTTTATACTATATGTTATCTTTGTTTTTATCATTTCCGTTACCGATCATTTTATACCATTTGGTTAAATTCACATCTTTTGCATACAACAATATATACGCACGCGTGTCGTGCTGCTTTCGCTTGCTGCTGCTTCTGTTTGTGCCGCTGTCACGTCTTTCCATTAGTCAGCTTTATAGCATTTGATCGCTAGTTGGCATTGGAATAACATTGCCCGCAAGACGAACGATAACGCAATTGTGTTTGATTATCCTTCCATGTTGTATTTTTGTCTAAGAGTGTCTTTTGTCCCGAACTCGAACTCATTAGGAAACAGTAATCTATGCAGCCTCCTTAACGCCATATGTATAACGTTACCCGGCTAGGTACAAAGTATGAGCACAGGTGATATTTTCTCCTCATATCAAGTACCTAGTACACTCGACGTAACATAACATGCTTTAAAATGGATAACTCACTTATGAAGTACCAATACTGAAATCTCAGAACTACGACACTAAGTACACAGCAGTCGAAAGTACTGCAGTAAACAAAGCGCCCAAACACATAAGGGCCGGCATCCATGCATTATAGCAAACTTGCCATATTCCTGCTTTATAATAGTTTGGGTAATTTTATATACTTTGAGCGTAAGCACGGTAATGTCGTTTTATTACTATGTTCTTCCAGACGACCTTTTGCCATGCGCAAACCGTGAAGAACACGATTCCGCCATAAAGGTATACAACTTTCGTGACGCTGTGCTGGGTAGGCAAGTGCAGCTACACGCGCCCGAAGTCACGGTCATGATGACTGGTAGGGTCGAGATTCCTAGGGAGCCTAAAATCATGGCGTGAAGTTCCACGTTTGAGGATAGCAGGCAGAGATGGAAAGTGCGAGCAGTAAAACCACCGTAAAGGTTGCATACTAAGTTAGCGATGAAATTGTAGGTAAACGCTAAGAATTCTCTGTTGGGGCGCTACATATAAAGCATTGCGTTCCGTTATGAACTAGGTAGGTTGGCCCAAAAACCTCATGTCATTGTAGTGCTAAAACCTCAAGGACACAGTCTGACAGTAAGGGGTCCTGGTGCAACCGGCCAGGAAGACGTATGTCCGTGGATGGGAAAGGTATTATATGGCGCACTAATCATAAAATACGGCAGGAACTGCAAACAAGTTAATTTTAAAATAAATAAATAAAATATTTACACTTGACTACGTCAGGCTTGCCAGCACACGCATTCTCATAATAGGCGTAAAAAGTGTGCTGTTTATATACAATAAACCGATAGGATTGTCACACGTGTTGCTACATGAAAGTATGTACATATGCAAGTAGGACTGTGTTCCATGCTGCGACTGAGGTTGCATTCATGATGCTTCAGCACCACAAGTGAGCTAAACACACCTAGTCTTAAACTAGGTCCTTCTAAGCTGCATAAATTGCTTTCCACATTCTTTGGTTGCTCTACCTACCTGAATAACCTATTAAATTGCACAATTTGCGTACGCTATTCGTCTTTATCTTCGTTAATTTCCATACCATTGTAGCGTTTTTGCGTGACTTCCGGATATCTTATGCCTTGCAAATTCGTTGCTAACCAACGTTGGCACATGTTATTGTAGCGAGGAGTTACGTCGGCATAGCCGTATGCTTTGACAGATAGACTTTATTCGGTAATGTCATTTCACGTGGTTAGGTGTTGCTAGATAAGTCCGGTGTGATTGCGCTTGGTGTACAAGTTGACAAGGTGCCTACCTGTTAATTACCCACTACCTCCTCCTTACTTGCTCCGGGGAGCAAATGGTTGGGGTTGGAGAGGACGCGGTGCACGGTCCTTTTGGCCGGGTTAGGCTCGAAGTGTGGTTCCATACACTCAATGTGGAGTGGACTACTGTCCAGCCGCCGCTCTGTGTCCGCTCGATCCCCCAAATTCAGCAGGTTTGTGGTTGATTGTGGAGGAGTGTGTGCCAGCTTCATTGAAGAAACGGCTCTTACCTGGATATGGGGTGTGTGTTTGGATCAGTGTGCATTGCGGTGCAAGCCAACCACAGTCCGTCTGTAGGCGCAAGCGTCCTGTGGCTCTCCACAGTGGCAAGCAAATCTGAAACCGGATGTCGTCATCTAAACAGGTGTAGATCTGTTTACTTTTGTAAAGGCTTTCCTTCATTTTTGTTCGTGTCGCCAGAGCCAAAGGGATGCTTGATGTTGGTGGAAGCATGAGGGTGACAGTACCTGGTGAGGCACAACCGCCACGTCACAGGGTTGTTAGCTAAAGGTTTGTTGTTATAATAGGAAGTACGCTATCAAGCCGAAAACTCACCATGCCCGGGAAAACTGCCGCCAAACTATTTGCTGAAATGACGTAAGCCCGAAACAAGTAGCTGGTCTCACGAGGAGATAGTTCGGCTAGCATTTGAAAAGCTAAGTAGCACAGAAACAATCCGGAATAGCAACAGACGAGTTTTCCCAATTGGGGCTCGACAGTGATGCACCTACCCTCAGTCCCCTACTTGGAATTGAAGCCAGGACTGCTAGGGATAAATTCTAGCGA
>CALYDF020010068.1:0-10302 GCA_944474145.2 Dicrocoelium dendriticum
AGCTGCGCGTCTGTCTCCAAAAGCTTAAGAATGGTGGTTATATCAGTGAATCGGTCTACGAAAATCTATGCCCTGTGGGCACGGTTATTCCAAAGCTTTATGGCCTTCCCAAAACCCACAAGCCTAAGTGTCCTCTTCGCCCGGTTTTGAACATCAGAAACTTCCCACACCACTCGATCGCACGTTGGTTGGTGGAACTTCTTGAGCCTATGCGTAAACGAGTCTCTGTACATACTCTGAAGGACACTTTTGCGTTTGTAGATGACGTGCGTGATGTCAACATCGCGAACCAAGCTATGCGCTCTCTAGACGTCACCTCACTGTTCACGAATGTGCCTTTATTTGAAACCATTGTGTGCATTTGCAGCTTTTTTGAAGAGAATCATCTTAATATTAGCATACCAACTCTAGCCATGAAAGTATTACTACTAAGATGTACATTTAATGTTCAGTTCCTATTCAACGGGATATACACCGGCAGCGCGATGGAGTTGCAATGGGTTCCCCGCTGGAACCATTTCTCGCTGATGTTTTCATGGGTATGTTTGAAAAGGGTAAATTGAAAACGGTTATCAGTAGCCTCATGTTATACCATCGTTACGTAGATGATATCTTAGTCCTACTTGACACCTCCGGTGACAATGAGAAGCTCACCAGCGTATTTAACCAGGCTCACAAGGCTATCAATGCACCTACGAGGTAGAAGAAAACGGCGGTTTTCATTTTCTCCATGTAGCTCTAAAAAGACTTGATGGTGGTGCAGTACGACGTAGCGCTTACCGAAAGTGCACTTGGAATGGACAGTACACAAAATTTCATAGATTTGTGCCGCTTCGGATTAAGAGAAATTTGATCCCCAGTCTCGTGAACCGTGCCGAAAGCATCTGCTCGAAGGACACTCTTTACGACGAGCTGCAGCTGATACGCTGGACGCTTAACGAGAATGTCTACCAAGTGAATTTTAGTAATGCCAATATGGGGCGAAACAGGGAGGCACCTATGGTCCAGACGGCGGAAAGGAAACCTATTTTCCTGCAACTGCCTTACAAAGGGAAAATAGTATCACAGAATCTATCCCGCCATCTCTCGTCCACACTCAGGAATATCTTCCCAGCGGCCAGGCTGCAAATCCGGTTCACCAGCAGCCCAATGGTGAGACTAAAGCTCAAGGATAAGCTGCCTGTCCACACCAAATCAATGTGTGTTTACTCCTTTACCTGTTCCTGTGGAGCAGGCTACGTTGGTCGTATGACAAGACGCTTATCCGAAAGGGTGAGGGAATACCATCCCGCCGGGCTCGGAAATGGAGGCCAAAAGGTCACCAACTCTGCCATCGCCACGCATCTTGCGGATAAGGGTCACGCCACTAAGTCGGCTGATTCGTTCAAAGTAATCTATCAGGCCCAGAAAATCGAGCCAAGTATTTCCGTAAGCGGATATTAGACGCCCGCAGAGGCCATCGCCATTCGGCTGTACAAACCAGCACTGTGCACGCAGAAAAGGTTCACTCACGCGTTGAATCTACTTTGGCCAGGACGGACTGCAGTTGACCTGTGCACGCGTACGACTACAACTGGGACCTAACCGACGGTTTGTCATAGCGCACTAGGCTCAATTTGGCTGACTGACGACCCGTTGGGTCTGTATACAAAAGTTTGCATTTCATGTAATTGTAAAAGCCTGATGAAGAATTGCAGCAAATATTCGTTCGCTTACACATAGTTTTGATCGGTAAATGGGTTTTTCAATTAAAAATTCACTTGACCGAACTAATACAAGGCTCCGAATTGGTTCATCTTCTTGCTGCAACTAAAAGAACCGATCTGTCTATACGCGTGTGTACAATTAGCGAATGCAGAACAAACACATACCTTTGGATAAATTTTCACTTTTTCTGCCGATGAGCTGTTGACTAGGCTCTCCCGAGCCGTTCTCCTGTCAGATGTGAGCGCCCTGCCCGTATCTTAGTCCATCCTCTTCGGAGGTTAGGAAGTGGTCGTTGGCCCTCTTCCTGTAAAACCTAGCCATGGGAGACAACAGGTCTACAGGCTATAATCTCACAGCTCGATTGGCGTAGAGCACGAGCGCCACGCATTGTCTCTGACGGTGGAAGAACACCTCCGGGTGTTCAGTGGTTTGCGACTGCCCGCCTCAAGCCAGACAGCCCCTGGTCAAATTGGTGCAAACCCGCCAAAACCCACCTGCGTCTGGCCGTGTTCACAGGTCTATCCTACTACGGTTGCAAAACATATCAAAATGGTCCCAAGACCTCAAAGGCTGCATGTGACGGCCGTCAAGCAGATCCCAATCTGTCACTGTAGTCACATTCCCGAGCTGGATCTGTTCCCCACTGCCTGGTGGGTAAGGCTATTGAGCCAAAGGCTCCGGGTGGAGTCCCTCAAGCAAACCTCCCAAGCACAACGACCTACTCGCTTGCGGTTGCCCACCAATGCAATCGTATGCCTGCGCGCAAAGTACTCAGCATCGGGTGCTGGAACGTGCGCACACTACTGGACCGGAACTCCAGCGAGCGCCCGGAGCGACGCACTGCACTGGTCGCGATGGAGCTGGCGCGTTACCACATCGATATTGCGGCGCTCAGTGAAACCCGGTTCCCTGAGCAAGCTAAGTTGCATGAAGCAGGTGTTGGCTACACATTCTACTGGGTGGACAACGCCGCCTTAGCACCACGTGATCATGGGGTCGGATTTGCAATATCCGATCGCCTGAATGGCCAGCTGGTGGGTGAACCAACTGGCATCAGCGCGACTGATGACTGTTCGCCTACGACTCGGAAGAGGTAAGTTTGCCACTTTTATAAGCACGTACGGTCCGACCATGTGTTATCCTGATGACACGCGTGATCAATTCTATACTGAGATATCCTTCGTGATACGGTCTGTGCTGAGGAGTGACCGACTATTTCTGCTGGGTGATTTCAACGCGCGCGTTGGGAGCGATGCATCAGTGTGGATAGATGTTATCGGTTCGCATGGCATTGGTTCAGCGAATTCGAACGGTGACAGGCTGCTCTCACTGTGTGCCACTCACTGCCTGACGATCACGAACACTCGGTTTTCACTGAGTTTGAGTGATATAGCAACTTGGACGCACCCACGGAGTGGTCACGCTCGTCTGCTCGACTATGTCATCGCACGTCAGCGTGATATGCGTGAAGTGCGCATGACACGTGTACTGCGTGGAGCTGAGTGTGGCACTGATCACAAATTGGTTCGGACCAAACTGTACATATATTTTCGTAAATCGATGTATTGCACTCTCACCGTGTATCGGCGTAAATTTAACATTCTCTCCCTCGGTACTGTGGCGAAACGTACTGAGCTGGAGAAGGCGATGGCTGCACGCCATTGTGGTGATGTGGACTGCATAGCCACAGTGGGCGACCTGTGGCACCACATTCGCGACCAGGTGACAGCTGCTACCGAGGAGACCATCGGGCGCGCAAACTGTAAACGGCCTGACTGGTTTGATGACAACAATGCGACGATCGGCGCATTGGTGTCGGAGAAGAATGCAGCATTTGCTGCACATGTCACAGACCCAAGTGACTTGGGGAAGAGTAGTCAGTTTCGCAAACTTCGACGGCGACTGACTCGAGAGCTCCGTTGCGTAAAAAAGGCATGGTGGACGGAGAAGGCGAAGCAGACGGAATGCTACGCCGAACGCCGCCAACACGAGGAATTCTTTGACTCCTTGAAGGCAGTGTATGGAACGAGATTGGAGCCGCTGAGGACGCTGATCGATGGTAGTTCAGGCACTACCTGCACACAGACTGCAGGCATAATGTAGATTTGGCGAAAAAACTTTGACTCTCTCTTGAACAACCGTTCAGAGATCGACTGGCCTACATTGAACAGCCTGAAGCAACACGATGGGAAGACGGGTCTGGCTGACACGCCGACACTGGATGCGACACAGAGAGCACTTGCTCAGCTGCGAAACGGCAAGTGTGCCGATGCCAACGGGATCCAGCCTGAAGTATTGCAACACGGCGGACCCACGTTGTTGACTGCGCTGGACCACTTGGTGCAACGTGTATGGATTGAGGAGGAGGTGCCTCCTGAGCCCTTGTGCTACGACTGTACAAGAGCAACGGTAGGAAGCAGCGTTGCATGAATTGTCATGGTATCAACTTGCTGAGTTGTGTGGGCAAGGTGATTACCCGAATCCTGCTCAACCGCCTCGTCAGCCAGGTCATGGAACTGAACGTGGTGGAAGAGCACTGTGGATTCCGTTCGGGTCGCAGAACTATAGATTTGGTCTTTGCGGCTCGTCAGTTGCAGGAGAAATGCAGAGCCGTTGTAATCGCTTTATGTTGATTTTACCATAGCATTAGATACGGTGAACCACGAAACATTTTGGCTGGTGTTGGGTGAATTTGGTTGCCCGGGTAATTTTATAAGTTTACTTGAATGTCTGCACATTGGTATGCGAGCGAGAGTGCAGCTGAGTGGAGAGACCTCGGATGAATTTGCAGTTGTCTCTTGTGTGAAGCAAGGCTGCGACTTAACTCCTGCTCCGTTTAATCTTTATCTTCATGCAATGATGTGCTTTTAATACCGCTTGTGCTTACGATGTTCGTATAGAGCACCGTATTGATGGTGGGTTGCTGAACATCTGTCGTTTCGGTGCGAGAACTCTAGTCTGTGAGACAACTGTCCGTATGTTGCTGTTTGCTGAGGACCGTGCGTTGTTTTCACACAGCGCGGATGAGTTGCAGCACATGACTAGTGCTGTAGCTTCGACAGCGGCCAAATTCGGGCTCACCGTCAACACAAGCAAAACTGTCTGTCTCTTTCAGCCTTCACCGGAGGTGCAATCTTCAATATTGCCGCGAATCAGCATTGGTGCTGAAGTATTAGAAACCACCTCCCGCTTCTGCCACCTTGGGAGTGTGATGTCGACTGAGTAACATCTACAAAGGGAGCTGCGTATCCGCGTGTCGAAGACAGCGGCGGTATTCGGGGAGCTTGAGTACCGAGTGTGGAACAACCATCAGCTTACCATTGGCACGTAGCGGATGATGTACAATCCATGGTGTTGCCGTTCTTCTGTACGGCAGTGAACCTTGGACGATATACCGGCGGGATATGCGATATCTCGAGCGGTTCCAGCAACAGTGTTTGCGACGGATCATGCGCATTGGATGGGGCGACAGATTTGCTGACATGAAGTGTTGCGACAAAGTGGGATGTATGCAGTGCACTGCATACTTTTGCTGAGACACCTCAGGTGGCTCGGTCATGTGAACCGTATGGATTCGACGCGGATACCGAAACAACTCTTATATGGTCAGCTGAGTAGAGGGCAGCGGCACGTGGGGAAACCAATTTACGTTACCAGGACATGATTAAAGTGAGCCTCTCACGTTCTAATCTTGATTGCAGTTCATGGGAATAGAAAGCGGTTGATCGGCGTGAATGGTGCCATCTAATTACGTAGGCAGTTTCCGAAGTGAGAGAGAAAGGCCTCATGGATGCGAAGAAGAATTGGCAGGTGCGGAAGCGGCAAGATCTGATGGGTTGTACTCCATCGACATCGAGTGCATGGTGCTGTAGTACATGCGGTCGCGAGTGCCTGAGTCAGGCAGGCTTAGTGAGCCATGAGCGAGGCCACTCGAGACACTACCGAAGCGACGAGGGGTCCTGCAGAGAACGTAGGCAGAACCGGCGCAGCGTTTGTAGGCACGCCACATTCGATTTACTACCCACGTGTTTGCCTGCTAAGTCTATTCATTTCAGGTGGTGTATTGAATTTTCTCCTAATGCTTTTGTTTCTCATATAAATGTCTACCTGTCCTCTCTTCTATAAACTTGCACACGTCGCTTAAGCCACTTGTAGTTAATTTCGGTAACATTTTCGTGTTTGCGACATTTCCGTAAAATATTTATTTCGTGACCTCGTGAACTTATCTCGGATTCTTTTGCAAACTACTTATTTCATATACTCATTAATTTAAGAATTAGGTCACCGTTTCCTTATGAATTACTCGAGTTATGTTCTTTGTTATCTTTCTCTTAAGTGATTGGCTGTGGCTTGATATCCGCGGCGGGGCTGCGCTTGATGTGCATGTTGACAAGGTGTCCACCTGTCTATGACCCGCTATCTCGTCCGTACTGGCTCTAGGAGACAGTTGGTCGTTGATGGACGGGACGGGGCGTATGGTCCTTGTGGCCGTGTTAGGCTCGAAGAGTGGTTCCATGCACTCAGTGTGGAGCGGACTACGGTCCAGCCACCGCCTTGTGTGCGCTTGATTCCCAAATACAGCATGCTTGTGTTTGTCTGTGAAGCAGTGTGGTCCGGTTCCGTGGATGCGTCGTGGTTTCCATCCACATGCCTCCCGAACTTATTCCTTCGGGTTTACACTGGATATGGGGAGTGTGGGTGGAGCTGTGGGTGGTGCAGTGCAAGCCAACCATGGTCCCTCTGTAGACGCAGGCGTCCTGTGACTGGCCACAGTGACAGGCAGGTCCGAAACCGGATGCCTCCAAACATATATATATATATATATATATATATATATATATATATATATCATAAGCTGTGGTACAGATGTCGTGCCGTCGGAATCATGGCGGAATTTGGGAAAAAGATAGGAATGGGAAAAATGAACGTATGCAATTTTGTGTACCGCTCAAATTTTCGAGCTTTTTTAATTGTTTTATTGAGGAAGGGAAGGGAGCTCACCGCAAGGCACTGAGATACATGTCCACAGTTGACGTCTATATTCAGCCATAACTTCCACTTTCTCTAACCAGCGACAGTCTGTATGTCTGAATTCCCAACCAAGAAGTCGAGAACAACCGACCGAGGTTAACTGCCTCGTCATCTTTTCGATGTGTCTACTCCAAGTTGTAGCTTGTCCACCGCGCCGTCTCTTCAAGGCCTCTATATTAACCTAGAACGATGCTGGACTGGAAAGACGATGGGCGGGTATGCGTAGTACTTGTCCAAGCCATCAAAGCTGACGCAGCAAGACGAACTCCTCGAACGATTGACTGCCTCCACCAAAGACAATCCGTCTAAATGCAACGTGGGTTGCGTGGTGTAACTACCACACACACGGGCAGTGCAGCGCAAGCAACGGTGCTCGAAGATAGAGGGTCGGTGCAAGTCAACTGTTTGAACAGGCCATATCTCGCAACCTTACAATAGTACAGCGCAGCCAGTCACACAATAAACCCGCCATTTGACCGATAGGCGGATGTCATGGCGGTGCCACAAGTGTCTCAGCTTATATATATATATATATATATATATATATATATATATATATATATATATATATATATATATATATATATATATATATATATATATATATATACTACTTATTAGCTTCAGTAATAGAAGACATCGCAGCATCATTTAATCATCCAGAAGTAATCATTCAGCAGTGAAAATGATCCAAACAAGTCATTCATTTATGCATACTTTTTAAGACAATCTTCTCAAGTGTCACCTACAATGTGGTGCATTGCATTAAAAACCCTCTGGGTGTCCGGACTAGCAGCTACCATTTCCTACAACAGAAGTTTATTCGGTGAAGTTGGATGCTTTCCACCATTGAAGAACCCTGAGAAATTTGTCCATAATTCTTATGGTAGACTCAGAGGTCCCTGTCTCAACCTTAATAACATCACTTGCACAAAAAAGTAAGTGGATGTAGAACTTTTAACATTTCGGTAAAAAAATATATTGTTCATATACACTGGGAAGTGTCAGTAGTTAAGTTGCCGGCCTAGGGTATATTAATAGAATGCGTTTACATTAATGTTAGGTTTACATCCGGTGCGTTTATCTGTAAACCTCTTAGATCACGTCGCGTAGTGTCCTATAATGTTGCGTTCGTGTGTGGTAGCCCATATACCTGCCGTGTTGTGAGCGAAGGAAGGTGCGAGTGTACGGTAGAATAACTACTATTCAAACTTAGGTAGGATATTAGGAGAATGAAAGCCTTAGAAGCCCAACCACTGCTACGTATCCAGTATTCGTAAACAACGGGGTCTACCTGATTCTCTCAAATTGATCCATCGGGTTGTCAGTGTCAGGGGCAAGATTGCTCACAAACGTGTGGAAATTGACTTTCTGGAGGAATGCATTTGCCTACGTCGTTGTTCTCGGTCAATCTTGAAGCTACTGCGCATAAACAAACTTAAAACCACTGGAGCTAACCTTAGTCGCATCACGTACGCTCAACTGAAGACCGTACATTCCATACTTGAAGGTTTACTGGAAACCCAATTACACCTGCTTCCCACAGTTGAGAGCTTATCCCTCTGCCGTCGGATTGTATACACTCCTTTTTGTAAAACCATTATCGATCGTACAAAGCGCATGAGCTAGCTCGGCTCAAAAATCGTCGATGGACAACAAAGAAGATGAAACAGGTACTCGGGACCCCAATAGTTATGTAGGGAAACTGGAAAGTGTGCAGCTTGATCCTCTACAGTTGGATGCATTATCGTTCCGGCCGGATTAGAAACTGCCTCCTAGACAAATTAAGCAGTTGTTTGCTGAAGCTAAGTTTGGGAACCTCTTTCCTCAGCTGAAGCAGCTTCAACCAGCCAGTACGGATAAGCTTATATGGTCTACAAACAAGCTAACGGATATTGCATATTATATAAAGATTAAGCCGATAAAGGAAAGGTGCACGCGGACGAATCGGCAAATGCGAGCGGTACGCGAGTTTTTTTGCTAAATATGTACTTGTAACGGGGCCTAATAAAGCGTCCGGAATGGCAGTTATAAATGGGGAGTATATCAAGAAGATGAATGTTCTAATGAATGTTTCAACTAATTTTAAACGGCTTGAGAAAGCGCAGAAGGTGACTGTGTTTGAATCTCGCATTGTTGGCCATCTAGAAACGGTTTTGCAGCGCGGTGCAGTCGAGGATGCTATTTACAACAGTTTAAACTCAGTGGCTCAATTACAGCGCAACTGTACGGGCTAGCAAAGCACATAAGAACGAAATGCCAATCAGACCGATCCCCTCAATGTCAAACGCACTACAAAATAAACTAGCTCGCTGGTTATTGAACAATTTAATGCCTACGGTCCTCGAGACTCGTTTGAACTGATAGAAGATCTCGGAAAGTTGGACCTGTTCGATACATTGGCGCGTTTCTTGGATGCAGAATCGTTGTTCACTAACCTCCGGCTGCACCAAAATTTTGACTACATTTGTGAATTAGCAGAAAGTTCCGGATGTTTGCTACCCATACCAGTTGAATTATTAAAAGAATCATTGCTACCGTGTAAGGAAAACGTCGAATTGCACTTTGGAAACACACCGTATCGTCTATTTATGGGGTAGCCTTGGGTGGTCCGCTGGGCCCTATACTAGCAAGTCTTTTTATGCTGATGATAGAACAAAGTTTATTTGAAGAAATAACTCAAGTACCATACTATAAGCGACATGTGGATGACATCCTAGTGTTTTGTTCACCCGAACAGCAGAGCACACAGCTGGTGATGCTTCTAGATGCTGCACATACAAACTTGCATGTCTCTTGTGAACTTGAGCTGCAGAACAGCCTCCCTCCTTTGGATGTCCTCGTCAGCCGCAAAGAAAACGGACAGGTTAGAAGGGCTGTCTACGGAAAGGCCACGTGGTCCGATCAGTAGTTGCATTTTTCCAGCTTTACACCAATGCGGTACAAACGAAAGCTGGTGAAGATCATATTTGGTCGTGCCAGACGATCTGTTCGAAAGATTACCTGGCCGACGAACTGAAACTGATTACTAGTACAGTAATTGCAAACGGATACCCTTGTACATTCAGCGAAAAACAAAGTCAAAACAGCCGAACCAAAGAGCCAGTCCCCACCCTGCCTACAAAGAACATTTTCTTAGAGCACCCCATTAATATTGACTGCCACGATGAGGACTACTAGACGACTAATCGCGGTCACGCAGAGAACCTTCAGGGTAGCCAAAGTAAACATCATCCACCAAACCCACAACTTGCCACTGCCTCCACTGAAGGGAACTCAGCCTATCGGGGCCAACTCCCATTGTGTGTACCAATTCGTAGGTGACTACGGAGCAACTTACATAGACAGAACCGATAGAACCTTGAGTACCCGGATGAAAGAACACGTTCCGAAGTGGCTACAAGAAGAGCCAGCTCAACAGGCGTGCCCAGCTTAAGCCACGTATTTACACAGGCCGCCAGCATTTTCCATCGACAGTGATTCATTGATCTCAATTCACCGGATGGAGGTCAGTGCGTCGTTCAAAGTTCTGCTGCAGCATCCCAATTCCCGTCTCCTCTGCTC
>CALYDF020010069.1:0-10273 GCA_944474145.2 Dicrocoelium dendriticum
ATTGCGTAACACCTGATAAGATTGTCGCTGACCAATCGTACGGAGTTGCGCTGACCTGATGACGCTAGCTTAGCCGGGTGAGACGGAAAATTGAGCGAGCGTGTGACCGATCTTAGCCGCAAGTGTTCGGATAGACGCTGACCCCTCGGAACGGGCGCACACGAGAGGGGGGTACGATAGACGCGCGCTAATGACTTAGACGCGAAGGCTGGCCAGCTAACGATGCACACGCAATCACGCGATCCGACCGACTCCCAACTGAGGCGAAGAGAAAGAAAAGACAAGTGGTCCTCTGTAGGCTCTTTTACGACCAACAAAGGGCAATCACAGAGAGTGCTATGGGTTATTAAGTTAAGGAAAACTGTCACCACGCAGAGGTGGTAGTTTGCAAATGAGTATTGTCGAAAGGTGCGCAGTTGGGGCGCGTCTCGGAGTGGCTGAGCTCTGCTGCGTTGTGGGGAGGAATTGAACCTCGCTTTCCACAGCCATTCTGCTGGGGTTTCTGGCGCGTTTTTGCGGGAATATTTGACGTGCCCGCAACACAAACAATAGCCATTCACATTAAACGACAAGCTGAAATAAAATACATCCAATAATGCATACAGAAACGGTGGCATAACTCTTCGCTAATTTACTATATGAAGTAAGTGCGGTAACAACAAATCCGTGATAAGTAAGAAATGTCCACAAGTTACTTAAAAATGCTACAAAACGCAACAAAATTACCGAAGATAAGCGCAATTAGTGTAAGCAACATGGCCAGTTAATAGAACATTATTCAGGGAGGCAGAACAAACCAAGTAAAGCAGAATGAAATTTATCCAGCTTAAAAAGACCTAGTTTAAGTGTAAGTTGGTTTAGCCAAACTGTGGTGAAGAAGCATCAAGAATGCAACATCAGCCTCAGCATGGGGCACACATACATACATGGTTGGCGGCATCCGGTTTCGGATTTGCCTGTCACTGTGGCAAGCCACAGGACGCCTGCGCCTACAGAGGGACCATGGATGGCTTGCGCTGCACCACCCACAGCTCCAACCACATACCCCATATCCAGTGTAAACCCGAAGGAATAAGACCGGGAGGCATGCGGATGGGAACCACGTTTCATCAACGGAGCCGGCCCACACTCCTTCACAGGCAAACACAAGCACGCTGTATTTGGGGAATCAACCGCACACAAGGCGGTGGCTGGACCGTAGTCCGCTCCACACTGAGTGCATGGAACCGCTCTTTGAGCCTAGCACGGCCACAAGAACCGTGCACCCCGTCCCCTCCAGCAACGACCAACTGTCTCCTGGAGCCAGTATGAACGATGTAGTGGGTAATAGACAGGTACGCACCTTGTCAACATACACATCAAGCGCAGCCACACCGGGGATATCAAACAACAGCCATTCACTGCAAACGACAAGCTGAAATAAAATAAATCCAACAATGCATACAGATACGGTGGCATAACTCTTCGCTAATTTACCATATGAAATAACTGCGTTAACAACAAATCCGTGATAAGTAAGAAATGTCCACAAGTTACTCAAAAATGCTTAAAATGCTTAAAAATGGCATCCATACATCCATACATGGTTGGCGGCATCCGGTTTCGGATTTGCCTGTCACTGTGGCAAGCCACAGGACGCCTGCGCCTACAGAGGGACCATGGATGGCTTGCGCTGCACTACCCACAGCTCCAACCACACACCCCATATCCAGTGTAAACCCGAAGGAATAAGACCGGGAGGCATGCGGATGGGAACCACGTTTCATCAACGGAGCCGGCCCACACTCCTTCACAGACAAACACAAGCACGCTGTATTTGGGGAATCAACCGCACACAAGGCGGTGGCTGGACCGTAGTCCGTTCCACACTGAGTGCATGGAACCACTCTTCGAGCCTAGCATGGCCACAAGGACCGTGCACCCCGTCCCCCCCAGCAACGACCAACTGTCTCCTGGAGCCAGTAAGAACGAGGTAGTGGGTAATAGACAGGTAGGCACCTTGTCAGCATGCACATCAAGCGCAGCCACACCGGGGATATCAAACAACAGCCAAACACTTGAGAGGGGGGAAAGAAAAAGAGAAAAATTCGATTAATGCATAAGGAAACGGTGACATAAACCTTAATTAAATAGCATACGTAATAAGTTGTTTACAAACAAATCCTAGCTAAGTGCACGAGGTCAGGAAGTATAGTTCACGGAATGCCACGAACACAAAAATTTTATGGAATTCGAATACAATTGGCTGAAGCTGTGTGCAAGTTAATGGAATAGAGTACATGAAGATATTCATATGAGAAAGGAAAGCATTAGGCACAAACTGTAAACCCACCACCTGAAATAGAGGGACTTAGCATGCAAGCACGCGTTTAGTAAATTGAAATCAGCGTGCCTACAAACGCTGCGCCGGCTCGCCGTAATTCTCTGCAGGATCCGTCGTCGCTTCTGTAGTGGCCCCAAATGGCACAGCGCATGGCCCACTAGACATGTATATGAGAACGAAAGGCATTAGGAGAGAACCGAAAACCCACCACCTGAAATAAATAGACTTAGCATGCAAGCATGCGGTTAGTAAATCGAATTCAGCGTGCCTACAAACGCTGCGCCGGCTCGTCGTAATTCACTGCGGGACCCGTCGTCGCTTCTGTAGTGGCCCCAAATGGCACAGCGCATGGCCCACTAGACATTTATATGAGAAAGAAAGGAATTAAGAGAGAACCGAAAACCCACCACCTGAAGAAAGAGACTTAGCATGCAAGCATGCGGTTAGTAAATCGAATTCAGCGTGCCTACAAACGCTGCGCCGGTGCTGCCTACGTTCACTGCGGGACCCGTCGGCGCTTCGGCAGTGGTCCCGAGTGACCTCTCTCATGGCTCACTAGGCCTGCCTGACTAAGGCACTCGCGACCGCATGTTCTACAGCACAATGCGCTCGATGTCGATGGAGTACAATTCATCGGTGCTTGCCGCTTCCGCACTTGCCGCTTCTTCTCTGCATGCATGAGGGATTTCTCCCGCACTTCGGCAACTGCCTTCGTGATTAGATCGCGCCATGCACCACGATCAACCGCCTTCGATTCCCATGATCTGCAATCAAGATTAGAACGTGTGAGGCTCACTTTAATCATGTCCTGGTAACGTAACTTTGGTTTCCCAGCATGCTGCTTCCCTATACTCAGCTGACCGTACAAAAGTTGTTTCGGTATTCGCGTCGAATCCATACGGCTCACATGACCGAGCCATCTCAGGTGTCGCAGTAAAAGTATGCCGTCCACTGCATACATCCCACTTCGGCGCAACACTTTCGTGTCTACAACTCTGGCGCCCCAGCCGATCCGTAAAATTCGTCGCACACACTGCTGATGGAACCGCTCGAGATATCGCACATCCCGACGGTACATCGTCCACGTTTCACTGCCGTATAGAAGAACGGACAGTACCATGGATTTGTACACCATCAGCTTCGTGCCAATGCTAAGCTGATGGTTGTTCCACACTCGGTACTCTAGCTTCCCGAATGCCGCTGCCGCCTTCGACACGCGATTACGCAACTCAACGTGTAGCTGCTGATCAGTCGACATCACACTCCCAAGATAGCTGAAGCGGGAGGTGGTTTCCAATACTTCAGCACCAATGCTGATTTGCGGCAATATTGAAGATTGCACTTCCGGTGAAGGCTGAAAGAGACAGACAGTTTTGCTTGTGTTGATGGTGAGCCCGAATTTGGCCGCTGTCGAAGCCAGAGCACTAGTCATGTGCTGCAACTCATCCACGCTGTGTGCAAACAACGCACAGTCGTCAGCAAACAGCAACATACGGATAGTTGTCTCACAGACTAGAGTTCTCGCACCGAAACGACGGATGTTCAGCAACCCACCATCAATACGGTGCTCCACACGAACACCGTAAGCACAAGCCACATCAAAAGCACAAGACAACATTGCATGAAGATAGATATTAAACAGGGCAGGAGCTAAGACACAGCCTTGCTTCACACCAGAGACAACTGTAAAGTCATCAGAGGTCTCTCCACTCAGCTGCACCCTCGCTCGCATACCACTGTGCAGACATTCAATTAAACTTACAAACTTACGCGGGCAACCAAACTTACCCAACACCAGCCACAGTGCCTCGCGGTTCACCGTATCAAATGCCTTGGTGAAATCAACAAAAAGCGAGTACAATGGCTGGTGTCGTTCTCTGCACTTCTCTTGCAACTGACGAGCCGCGAACACCATATCTATAGTGCTGCGACCCGAACGGAATCCACATTGCTCTTCCGCCACGTTAGGTTCCACAACCTGACTCACGAGGCGATTGAGCAGGATTCGGGCAATCACCTTGCCCACACAACTCAGCAAGTTGATGCCACGATAATTCGTGCAACATTGCTTGCTACCTTTGCCCTTGTACAGTGGTAGCACAAGGGCATCCTTCAGCTCAGAAGGCACCTCCTCCTCAATCCACACGCGTTGCACCAAGTGGTGCAGCGCAGCCAACAACGCGGGTCCACCGTGTTTCAATACTTCAGGTGGGATCCCGTCACCTCCGGCACATTTGCCGTTTCGCAGCTGAGCAAGTGCTCTCTGTGTCTCATCCAGTCTCGGCGTATCTGCCAGATCCGCCTTCACATCGTGCTGCTTCAGGCCATTCAATGTAGGCCAGTCGATCTCTGAACGGTTGTTCAAGAGACAGTCAAAGTGTTTCCGCCAGACTTGCATTATGTCTGCAGTCTGGGTGCAGATAGCGCCTGAACTACCATCGATCAGTGTCCTCAGCGGCTCCAATCTCGGTCCATACACCACCTTCAATGAGTCAAAGAATTCCTTGTGTTGACGGCGTTCGGCGTAGCATTCCATCTGCTTCGCCTTCTCCGTCCACCATGCATTTTTTATGCGACGGAGCTCTCGGGTCAGTCGCCGTCGACGTTTGCGAAACTGACTACTCTTCCCCAAGTCACTGGGGTCTGCCACATGTGCAGCAAATGCTGCATTCTTCTCTGACACCAATGCGTCAATCGTCACATTGTTGTCATCAAACCACTCAGGCCGCTTACACTGTGCGCGCCCGATGGTCTCCTCCGCAGCAGCTGTCACCTGGTCGCGAATGTGGTGCCACAGGTCGCCCACTGTGGCTATACAGTCCACATCACCACACAGGCGTGCAGCCATCGCCTTCTCCAGCTCAGCACGTATCGCCACAGTGCCGAGGGAGAGAATGTTAAATTTACGCCGATTCACGGCGGGAGTGCAATACATCGATTTACGAAAAAAAGTACATGGTTGGCGGCATCCGGTTTCGGATTTGCCTGTCACTGTGGCAAGCCACAGGACGCCTGCGCCTACAGAGGGACCATGGATGGCTTGCGCTGCACCACCCACAGCTCCAACCACATACCCCATATCCAGTGTAAACCCGAAGGAATAAGACCGGGAGGCATGCGGATGGGAACCACGTTTCATCAACGGAGCCGGCCCACACTCCTTCACAGGCAAACACAAGCACGCTGTATTTGGGGAATCAACCGCACACAAGGCGGTGGCTGGACCGTAGTCCGCTCCACACTGAGTGCATGGAACCGCTCTTTGAGCCTAGCACGGCCACAAGAACCGTGCACCCCGTCCCCTCCAGCAACGACCAACTGTCTCCTGGAGCCAGTATGAACGATGTAGTGGGTAATAGACAGGTACGCACCTTGTCAACATACACATCAAGCGAAACCATACCAGGGATATCAAACAACAGCCGTTCACTTTAAACGACAAGCTGAAATAAAATAAATCCAATAATGCATACAGATACGGTGGCATAACTCTTCGCTAAATTACCATATGAAGTAAGTTGGTTAGCAACAAATCCGTGATAAGTAAGAAATGTCCACAAGTTACTTAAAATGCTACAAACGCAACAAAATTACCGAAGATAAGCGCAATTAGTGTAAGCAACGTGGCCAGTTAATAGAACATTATTCAGGGAGGCAGAACAAACCAAATAAAGCGGAATGAAATTTAGCCAGCTTAAAAAGACCTAGTTTAAGTGTAAGTTGGTTTAGCCCAACTGCGGTGAAGAAGCATCAAGAATGCAACATCAGCCTCAGCATGGGGCACCATGGTTGGCGGCATCCGGTTTCGGATTTGCCTGTCACTGTGGCAAGCCACAGGACGCCTGCGCCTACAGAGGGACCATGGATGGCTTGCGCTGCACCACCCACAGCTCCAACCACATACCCCATATCCAGTGTAAACCCGAAGGAATAAGACCGGGAGGCATGCGGTTGGGAACCACGTTTCATCAACGGAGCCGGCCCACACTCCTTCACAGGCAAACACAAGCACACTGTATTTGGGAATCAAGCGCACACAAGGCGGTGGCTGGACCGTAGTCCGCTCCATACTGAGTGCATGGAACCACTCTTCGAGCCTAACACGGCCACAAGAACCGTGCACCCCGTCCCCTCCAGCAACGACCAACTGTCTCCTGGAGCCAGTATGAACGATGTAGTGGGTAACAGACAGGTAGGCACCTTGTCAACATGCACATCAAGCGCAGCCACACCGGGGATATCAAACAACAGCCAATCACTTGAGAGAGAGACAGAAAAAGAAAAAAACTCGATTAATGCATAAGGAAACGGTGACATAAACCTTAATTAAATAGCATACGTAATAAGTTGTTTACAAACAACCCATCAGATACGATTGCCGGGATAATTGATGTTCAGAGACTCGATTACATATGATCCAGGAATTCTGATAAATCATCATGGTCACTCTCAGTCAGCAGGCTTTGGCAAGTCTGGAAATGCACCAGTCACCGGTGTTTCGACATTCGGCTTCTCATCAGTGGTCCGCCTTCCAGAAGCTCGAAACACCGGTGTCTAGTACTTTTCCAGACTTGCCAAAGCCTGCTGACTGAGAGTGACCATACTGAATTATCTGAATTATAGCGAACTCCACACTCCCTATTAGTAATATAAAAATCTGTCCGTATAGCTTCCAAGTCCTTGTGCCCTGCCAAGGCGCTATGTGGAAAGTCCTAGCTCATGGAGCTAGCCACTGTCCTCTGCACATTTCGCAACTGGTCTGGTGGCGGAAGGTGAACCTGGCTATATCATAGTCAACTGTCAATAATGCAGGTCCGTGGATGTCACCCATGGCGAGGTGGCACTATCTGCTGGCATCCGGAAGTCATGGGGTCGGAACCCGGCAGGGTTCCGCTGGAAGGCGCACCACTGATTAGACCCAGAATGTCGAAACGCCGATGTGTGATGCTTTTCCAGAGTTACCAAAGTTTGCTGACAGAGTGCACATGATGAATTATCTGAATTATGCCAAAATCCCCAATGTCATCCTCACACACGCGTGACGTGCGTGCTACTGGTCCATTTGGATTATGTTCCTCTATCCTCTCTCCATCTTCTCGCAGCGTTGTCACTGTACGCTCATTCGAACCGGATTTACCAGCTCTACACAGTGATCCATCATACGTGGAAATATATTCTACGATTAGAGGCTGTGCCATCACTAACCATTTTCACTGGCATCTGTGATTAAGCGCAAGCGTTTAATTCAATCGTACTGAGCCGATTGCCATTCTGTGTGACACCATTCGATACAGAATTCTCGAGGCAGGCCGAAAAGCCTAAACTTACTCCGATCCAGTGTTTCTCAACACAGCTGTGAAAGAATCTGTGTTCACCGCTCTGTTCAGGTTCCAGTCACTCGCCATTCCTTGTGACCTTGTCAGCCAGTGCGGACCGCGCGACCACGCCGACCGCTCATTTGACCTTGCAACCACCACGCTCGCCTGACCGATGTGCGCCGCTCTCAAAGCTGTAAAAGTACAGAACGCTAACCAACCCACTGGGTCAGGTAACGACACCAAATTAAATGGCAGAAAGGCGAAACCGAAGAGACTCCCATCGAAAGGCATTTGCGGGTTAGGAGAATGGCATCGGGTAGTAAAAATCGGTCTGGCTTGTTCGTACTGTTTGGTTTGGTACTATATGGAATGTGCAAATGTGTCCCAACAACAGTTACGGGAGCGAAATAGCTCCCAAGATGCATTTTGGTTCTGTACTGCGTGTTCCACCATCCTCCTCGTTAAGTGCTTGCTTATCCTAGCTGAGAAATGCGACCGGTTAATCGCAGAAGCAGAGCAGAGGATAAACAATAAGATTACTTCAATGGGAGCGAGTATGGACCACAGAAGCGTAGCGGCTGCTAAGCAACGGGACGCTGAACAAACCGCTTCCCCTGCACCGCAATCAGCCATGTCTCCATCTCCGTTGTCTTCTCCAACTTTGGTAGAACGCCGGGCGAAAACAGACAGTACCTAGGTGAATCAAGCAGTACTCACAGCAACGAAAATCAGACACCATTCAAAACGCCTGGTTAAGCCAATTCCACTAGACCTGACATCTAGTATTAACAAGGATGAGCAGCCAAACACCAAGCCTTGGTACCTGTAGCTCAAATATCTCTTGTCGAGACTAAGCCTCCCAGAACATCGGTTACATATGCAGAGATTGCTACAAGGGTCCACCGAGAGGCCGCCGTTGCATCCTCTTCCATTGTAAACACCGTTAACGCAAATGGAGAGAAAAACAGCAAAAAATCACTTGTCAACAAGCCAAGACAAATGAGTACTATACCTTGTAGATCGATTAAAAAGGGATCCAACAACAGTGCCCGGACTGTTGTATGCTCAAATGTCCCTGAATCTACCTCCATCACATTGCGGGATAAGTTATCAGACGACCAAGACCAATGGAACTCATTGTGTGAGCAGATGAGTATTAAAGCCAAGCCCATAAACTTGTTACGAATTACTCGTCATCCGAACTCGCCACACTATGGTGAACCCAGACTTATTCGAGTAACTCTAGAATCCTCCACCGACGTAGAAAACGTTTTGCTCTCCGCAAGCGCGCTAAAACACGAATCCTGTGTGAAACGCAACTATCCTGATGTCCCTTGGAGCGCGCGACAACCAAAACGAAACACCGAAGAGGGCACAGCAAGCAAGATCACCTAAACACAGTCTTCATATATGGCGTGCCAGAACATCCTTCTAACGATGTTCAAGATACCGGAAAGCACGATTTAGAACAGTGGCGGTTCATTCGTGTAACACTTTCTTTGGATGACGTTGTGGCACTGTCGCTCACCAGGATACCTCTCTCATCGAATTATAGAGGACGCGACCCTAGAATCCTATAACTTGTGGTTCCGTCAGAGCAACAAGCAAATGATGTTTTGGATCGATGGCGGAGAAATCGGAAACATCTTCCTTCCGAAATTCGGTTAAAGGTCGCAAACACTTTGCACAGCTCAAACATTAAAGCAACTGAAGCAGCAAGCATACTGACGAATGTACAGAAGTTTAACTTGATTGCTGCTTTAATTGACTCTGACGTAGGTCGAAAGGAAGACTGGGACGCACCTTGGCCGAATCAAGTCGCTCTCTGAAGGATCCGTCCCGAACGACTGGAAATGCTTGATAGTTAAACCGCTTCCCAAGGGTGGTGATCCGAGTAAAATAGAGAACTATAGACCGATCTGTTTGACTTCGGTATTATCCAAAGTTCTCGAGAAGGTTGTGAAAAAGTGTCTGCTGTCGTTCTTCGAATCGATGGACGTATTGACGCCAGCGCAACACGGCTTTACGAAAGGGCGATCCTGCATCAGCAACTTGATGTACGCAAACCACCAGTGGGTTCGAGCTCTCAATGAACAGAAGGATGTTGACGTGGTGGACATCGACTTTAGTAAGGCGTTTGACAGAGTGAACCACGAGGTACTCCTTCGTAAACTGAGGACATACGGAATCGGTGGCACGTTACTTCAGTGGATACAAGAGTTTATTGTGGGACGAAGGTTTAGAGTACAGGTCAATGACTATCTGACAGAATGGTTCCCATCGACCAGTGGCGTGCCTCAAGGAACTGTACTTGGGCCAGTATTATTTCTCATTCATATCAACGATCTTCCGCAACAGCTCCAGTCACCGTGTGCCCTGTTTGCAGATGATTTGAAAATCTGGAGGATCATTGAAAACCAGGATGACTGCGCTCACCTCCAGCATGACTTAGAGCGACTGTCGACGTGGTCCACTGAAATGCAACTCCCCCTTAACGCAAGCAAGTCGGAGTTTATCAGTATCACCAGATGTCCAGCCACTCGATCATACACCTTAGACGGCCAGTTGCTCCATCCCAACACATCTGTCAGAGACTTAGGAGTCCTCTCACGACATGATTTAAGATCACTAG
>CALYDF020010070.1:0-10298 GCA_944474145.2 Dicrocoelium dendriticum
CGGGCTGACGTTTAGATTCTCCAGTACGATCCCACCTCTGCCACTAAATGTAACGGCGGGGCTAGAAAACGGGCACAAAAGGAAGGCACGACGGTAGAAAGCAGCATGGAGTCAAGCACAGAGGACACACGACTCGAGAAACACATGCAGCCACCGGGCACGCAGAGAAGCGCAATACGCAACCGGGACACGACAAAACGAGCAGACATGGGGCAAGCACGTTTATTCACAACAGGAAAAACAGACGTGTACGTGACCTTGAGAAGACGATCAAACCAAAAAGGGAATGTAAGAGAATTAGGGTCGGTAAAGTGGCTTCGCACGTTTTCACATAGCCGTGGTTTTTCGCGAAGCTGCAAATGAAAGGGAAAAGAAAGAGATCATATATGTAGTCTTTGAAAAGACTCATGGCGGTTTCCATTTCGTTTTAATAGCCCGTATTAAAAATCCCGCGATTGTCGGCTTTGATGGTACCAATCCTGACGATGCAGTGAATATACCACTGCCATGGGTAACCACTGTCGCTGCACTATGTAGCTATTGAAAATAATTTTCTTATTTTTCCTTCTCACACTTACCTAGTTCGCCGCAGTCGTTGTGGAGCCTTGTTTTAATTAACCCTACATACATACGCTTAGTTTTGAGTTCGTTTTCCGTGCTTCTCCCTTGGTTGTCACTGGGTGGTTGTGCTTGTGCGCACCGCTGCCTGGTCGATTCACTATCGGACTCTACATACACGTACACTTCGGCATACCACGCAATTTACTGTAGGCAGACGCTAGGGCGCATCAGGATATTTTATGTAAGGTAAACCTAACTGGCTGGGTATTCCCCTTTACCGGTTCCTCCATATAATTGGGGACCCCGCATTTTTATTTATTGGTTGTGTATAATTATGCTTTTCCTTCACAGCGTCTGACCACTTGCCCGCCATTAATGCGTCGGAACATTCCCTTGGCCTCGTTTTACCTTCATTAGACGTTTCTAACAAACGTGTTTGGTTCGTTCGAGTAGAAGTTGTTTTTAGCGTTCCTAAGGTTATATCCTACTCCACAATGTTTTCATAGCTGAAGGCGCACTGGAGGTCCAACATCGCCTCTGAGGTTATCGACATCCTTGATCCTATACCCTTGCGTCCCCTACGATAAACGTAAGACAGCCATGATAACGCACACTGCAGCCTCAGACGAAACACGCATACAGCAGTTACTCTCTGGCGTTGGACTTGGTGATAGAACGGCATCTCCCGTACTCCGACACATGCTTTCCCTCGTCGGTTCTTTCATACTGGATGCTTCGGTTCTCCGCCAATTGTGGAATAATGGTCTCACCGCGAATACCACGACTGTTTTAGCTGTTCTCGCCGACTACCTTCCACTAGACAAACTGGCAGAAGCTGGCGAGAACGTTTAAGCAAGCTTCCTTAAAATGTCAGAATACCGCGTCACTGAGACTAGCTCAGGCAACCTCGCCGGAACCACGCTACCTGATACAAGCAACGGGAGACTTGCTAACTTAGAGCTCACGTTGTCCCACCTCAGACGCGACCACGTTCCTTCGCGACGCGCCATTTCTCCATCTAGACGTTTTAGCAACTCTTGTACACGACAGTCGCTCCTCTGTTGTTATTATCACCACGGCTTCGGAGACGCAGCGTGTCACTGCCGTCCGGGGTGTAAACACCCTAAAGCCTTTTCAACTCCTACGTCGGAAAGCCACATGGTCAGCGGGTAATGGCGGCGGCTGCCGCTGGCCAGGTTAGTAGTCGCCTGTTGTACGTATGTAACTCCACAACCGGACTTCACTTCTTGGTGGCTACTGGTGCAGAAGTCAGCGCTGTCCCACGTTCTCTGGAAAATCGTCCCTGGCAACCAGCTGGTCCAATGCTTACTGCAGCTAATCAGACTAAGTTCCCTACCAACGGCCAGAAAGTATTTACTCTGTCTCGGACTACGGCGTAAGTTCCCTTTCATTTTTACTATCGCTGATGTGCAAAAGCGCATCGTCGGAATCGACTTCTTCAGCAAGTTCGGCCTTGTGGTCGACCTACGTTATAAATAAATAAGTAAATAAATAAGTTTTATATTTTCGGGAATGAACGGAAACCGCCACCAAGGCCTGCTCAAATAGGTACGATCAAAGCTGTAACGCTCTGATGTGATCGATTTTGTTCTGACCATTGGAAATTGTAAAAAGTGATACAAGATTGTGATAACCGTAAGATCTCACAGTTGTAACAGCTTGTTAATGAAAACGTAAAAACTATCGTTAAGCAGGTTATGTGATACTGGGATTAGTTCCAAGTGCATGTTATGGCATGAAGCAGACTTCCTGTGCTGTTATTCGCAGTCAGATGGTATCCATCTTCTATCCTGAAGTGGATGGGGCGTTCTGTGGTCGCGTTGGATTTCAGTCCTGGTCACTACCACGGCTTTGGGCATACCCTGCAACGTTGCTTCAGGCAATTCGCTCGGGCTTCGTATCCTCATACTGCCGACTCACAGTATTCAAGGCTCAGACAATTTCCGTCCCGACTTCCAGCAAGCAACGATACTTCCGACCCTAAACTCGAGGTATGCCATCCCATGGTTGCAACTGGTCCGCCAGTAACTGTTAAAGCTCGACGCTTGCGCCCTGACAAAATTCAGGCAGCTAAAAGCCATTCCAACACATGCTTGATCTCGGTATTGTTCGACCTTCAAACAGCTGCCGAGCGTCACTACTCCCTCTGGGGTCTAAAACGTCAGGTGATTGGCGACCAGACGGTGACTAACATGCTCTCAACAACGACATGTTTCCTGATAGGGATCCTATCCCTCAGCCCCAAGATGGCTCTCTTGGACTAGCCGGAAAGTCAATCTTTACCAAAATTGGAGTAGCCAGAGCTTACCAGCAAATTCCAATGGCGGGGGAAGATGTCGCAAACCCCGTTGCAAGCACTTTATTTGGCCTTATGACTTTCTTCGTATACCTTTCGACCTCCGGAACGCAGCACCGACTTTCCAACGCTTTATGGATCCGGTCCCTCGTGGCCTTGAATTCGTCTACGTTTACACTGATGATGTTTTGATCGCAAGCACCACACCCGACGAGCATTTATCACACCTCCGAATGGTTTTCGAAAGCTTCGAAAACTATGGTAAAACCATCTACCCAAACAAGTGAAAATATGGTCAACCCACCGTCGAATTTCTCGGTCTCAATAGAGGTAGTGAAGGCATTAAACCTCACTTGAATGTATCCCAAGCGCTCCTCGACTATCTGATGCCTCAAGCGGTTCAAAGCCTACGCCGCTCTCTTGGTATGACCAACTACTACGGCAAGTTCATTCCCAACTCTGCTGATGTGCTTAATCCGCTTACCGAGTTACTGAAAGGAAACTCAAACAAGTTAACGGTAACCCCAGAAGTTGCAGCCACTTTCACGGCTGTCAGGCAGAAGTTTAGTGAAGTCACCTCTCTCCATCACTTGAACACTACTGAGGACGCTACACTTCTCCTTAAGGCGGATGCTTCAATTTCCGCTGTCAGTGCAGTTTTGCAACTGTTGGTTGATAACGAATTTCAACCACGGTCCTTTTCTCACGGAAGCTATAACCTGCGCAGGTCAGGTATAGCACCTTCGGTCGTGAAATGCCCGCAAAGTACTTGGCTGTGTAACATTTCCGTCACCTTTTAGAAGGACGTCGTTTCATACGCTTGACAGTTCACAAGCCACTGGTGTACGCTTTACGTTCTGCCTCGGGCCGTTACTCACTCCGAGAAACGCGTCATCTGGACTACCTTTCACGGTTTTGTGTTGATGTTTGGCACGTCAACGGTCCTAACAATGCTGTTACCGATGCATTAGGCCGCTCTCATGTGAATCAATTGTCATCATCACCCATCGACCTGGAGCGAATAGCGGCTGCTCAAAACAATGAACCTGAGATTGTCCAACCTTGATCAAACCTTAACTTAAAAGTCACACAAGTGCCCGTACTTAAATATGACATAAGCGTTTACTTTGAACTTTCAACCGGTAAGTCTAGACCCTTTGTCCCACGATTAGTTCGTCGAGCCATTTTTGTTCAGTTTCATGGTCATTCCCACACGAGTATCCGTTCCAGCGCACAGCTCATTACCGACCACTTCCTCAGGCACAACATGCGTAAAGACACCATACATTGAGCTAAACATTGCCTTAGTTGCCAAACCAGTAAATTTCAGCGTCACACAGTCACAATCCCGGGTACCTTTTCACTCCCTTACGCACGTTTTAGGCATCGTCACGTAGATATTGTTGCCCCTTTACCACCTTCCAACGGTTTCACTCATCTTCTAACATGTGATGACCGTTTTACCCGTTGGCCACAAGCTGTTCCTTTACACGATACATCTACCGACTCCGTTTCGCTTGTTTTTCCGAAGCATGGATCTCTCTCTTTGGTGTTCCACCTACTAGCCCTACCGACAGAAGGACTCAGTTCAGTTCCACCCTGTTTCGTGCTCGGAGTCGTGTACTTGGCTGTACTCACATAAGAAAACCGCGTCCACCCCGCTGACAATACCTCGTCTAGCGTCTTCATCGACAATTAACAGCTGCCATCTGGGCTAGTTCATCTGTCTCCCGCTGGCCTGAGCGTCTACCTGCGATCCTCCTTGACATACGCAATACAACCAAAGAGGACCTCGGGTGTTGCCCTGCAGAACTCGTGTTCGGCACCACCCTCAGACTTTTGGAGAGATGGTACTGAACTTTCGCACCACCGGCGAACTAGAATCCTTCTCGTACGCTCAACGCTTTAAACAACATGTTCCATCCATTAGAGCAAAGGCTATGCGGCCTAACTTACGTAAACATCAAATCCACCCAAGTTTGCAAAAACGTCCGTTTGTTTACATCCGCGTCGACACCGTCCGAAGACCCATAATCCCGCCCTATGAAGGCCCGTACCAGGCCTTATCATGGAAACCCAAGTATTTCGTGTTGAATAAGAATGGATCAAAATAATCCGTGAGCGTCGACCGACTCAACCCAGCTTGCGTTTAACCTACAGTCGGTAGCACAGACCCCGGTTCCTCTCAAAATACTCCCGCCCCTGGCTCGTTACCCCTGCCCAACAACCCACTGACGCCAGTACACCGATCCTCTGTGCCCTCCGACTACATGCAGCTCCACACAAGCACCTTCTGGTCTAGTTGTTTCCCTTCCACCTAAGCTTGCTCAGTACGTTTCGTAGACACCTTGTCAGGCGTTTCCTTAGTGTAAGCTCTTGGGGAATACTGTAGCGATTGTAAATAATTTGCTTATTTTTCCTTTTCACGCTTACATAGTTTGCTGCAGCTGTTTTACAGCTTTGTTTTAAGTAACCATATATCCATACGCTTGGTTTCGAGCTCGGATTCCGTGGTTCTCCCTTGGTTTCCACTGAATGGTTGTGATTGTGCGCACGGCTGCCTGCTCTATTTACGATCGGGTTCTACGTTCAAGTACACTTCGGCATACCTCGCGATTTACGGTAGTCCGGCGCTAAGGCGCATCAGGATATTTTATACTTGAGGTAAACCTGACTGAATGGGTATTCTACTTTACCGGTTCCGCCATAACTGCGCAGCGACACCGCATTCCGCCGGCTTTGTTGTATCCAAGTCTTTTGTGCACAAACGTCCTCTGCTCGCTGATATGAGGCATTCAACAATAACTGGGTGCTCAGAAATTACCGGTAGCTAGGAATGGTGCACAGCATGTAGGCGTTGGACTAGCATGTTTCGTACCCACCACCGGACAAGCAATTGGAGCATTTCTCCTGGCTCCCCATGGCGCACGCAATTACCGGTCCCGAAATGTGCGGTCGCTGGGAAGTACGAAAAAACATTGATGTTTTCTACACTGTGATCTCATTACAAATGCTATTCATCAAACAATACATTCAAGGTGGCAAGGTACATGTACAGTAACCTTGCTTAGTAAAGATACGCAAAGGCCTTGCAATGTAGCTACCAAAACTATTATGCGAATGCACCCTGCTAAACACGGAACCACAGAATGAAGAAAGCTATGTACGCCACGAGTAATTGCACAAATAATGATAACAATGCGAAAACACAAGCCAAGGCAAAAACGCAAAAGTTGATAACCTTTAACAACGTAATGAAGGTAGTATTATACTAAAAACACTTACGCACTTTCTTATACGTAATCCTCGGCACAAACAGCCTCTAACCCAGTCAAACTGTTCGTGAACTGTTGATACTGCATATCGTAAAAGAAGTCCACTAGAGCGTAGCGGAAGTAGCAAGCAAAATGAGCAGTACCGAAAAACTACCAGTTTCAACCCGCTAAAAAGCAGAAAGGCGGAATATGACGCTTGCTAAGCAGTCTTGGGCAAAGTGGGGACAGCCAAAGCGGCTGCCTACGATTACTCTTATTTAGCAGTTATCATAACCTAGAACTATATGTACACAGCTTGTTAGAATCTCGAGTAGTTCAAGTGGCATCATTAAGTTGTTGAAGGAATTTGAACGACTTTTGAAGAACGTTGTCGACCGAAGAAACACTTTCTGTGCTAGCATGGAGTTCACCGCGTATTTACACTGTCTTAATGACCGCGATACAACAACATTAATAAAAAAGTTTTCACGCACACCTTTGAAACATGCTTCCAATTCAAATATTAGGGCGAAAATAGCAAGGGACACATTTCGGACCGGGATCCTAACCGAAGCCTTCAAATTTGGCCGTTGCACTTGTTGCTGATCAGGCTACAAGTTCCAGGTTTTCCTATTCCGGCAACATAAGTCGGACTTATGTTCCGGTCTACATTGCATCTCACTGGACGGTAGTGATCGTACTGAGGTAGCGAAGGGCGTGCGGGTACGTTTTGGTCTGGGCTCAACAGATAAAGATGCAGATAGGGATACCTGTGCGTTGTGCGGCTTATCTTTAAGGTTAGGCACGGGCAGGGCGGCAGAGCTATATCTATTGGGAAGATAAGACTTCGTCAAAAGATTTTGTCATTTAGTACTGCTCAACACGTGTCACCATGGGAGCTTACGGCCTGAGAGGCAGAACGTTGTAAGCATTCGTAAGAGCATCATCAATGTTGCAGTAGGTTGGTTGCAGTCATTTTCTCCCAGGGCGCATAGAACAGCTTTTGAAAGGAAAGTGACGCGTTTGCCACAATCTATGCACTTTGATGCCTTAGTAGTTCGCTGTTTTGAGATAGAAACCTCGAAAACGCGAAGTCCAGAATTTGACATGTCGCACTCATGTTAGTACGCTAGGATAAATAAATAACCAACTTATTCTCGTCATTGCGAGACAAAGCATCAAGGGCATGATCATGGTAATACAAAACATTTGTGTTCGGCAATTTCAAAAAATTATTACATTTTAACCAAAAGCATAGGAATTTTGTGTGTGTTGACATGTAGAAGTAGGTTTAAGTGTGTAGTTGGAAGTAGCCATGTTGTGTGAGTATGTAAATTTGACTCCGTGTGTGTTATTGTTCGTCGGGTTCGCCATCAAAGGGGACTCAAAGGTAGCTCCGAATCGGATGACGTTCTTATGTGCGAATGATCCTCCGGAAACAGGAATAGGCCGTGACTTTATTTAGTGGCCGGTCACATCCGCTACGTCACATTGTTGTTAAACGGATTTCTGTGGATTTTTATAGGGAGAACGCTTGCCAGGCGAAGTCCCATCACCTCCTGGAACACGGCCGCCGCTATGTTGATTGTGACGGTGGAAAGGTATAAATGAGATGTATGTGGTAAATAAGTTTATGTGTGATATAACTGGAAAACAAATTTAATTCCTCGTTTAAGTGCATAAGAATAGGTAGTAAATAACGGTGGTGTCACATTGGGCTTGGGAGCACGGCGAACGATAAGGCTACGTGTAATCGTTGGTGAATTCCTTTGCCCTTAAGTTTGCGGACATAGTGGAGGATGTGAAAAGCTTCCACTGGCGATTACGACATCCTTTTACAAGCGGCAAGTGGTGACTACTTTTGCCTTCAAAATAGACTTGAAAGCATATTCCTTACGTGCAGGGTAAAAATTTACTCGGTTCCGGCTTTTACAGGGTTTCAGTCATCATGGCAAGCGGTTTTCTCGAGCTGCATTCGAACGCTACCACCTTCCCGTAGTTGTGACATTTGGAAAAGGCGTCGTTAGAAACATGGTTTTGGTGGACTTTTCCGTGAACATAAAGGAATTCCTACGAGGCTTGGACCTAACGTGGCTGGCCCTGTTACCCGAATTCTTGTGAATACCCCATTCAGCCCCTGACCACGTGCGAGGAGGGTAAGCAAATGCGTAAAAATGGTTCTTTTGCTCAAACATATTTTACTAGTGTGAAGACAATAACCTATTAGCACTACAAATTACTACGGGCACTTCTCGGTGTTTGAAGCACGGAATGGCACGCTAGTTGAGCGACCGCATGTTTCTTCCCTTGAAGCTGTCCAGACCTGACCCATCCGGGTTGCTAAACATTTGGATTTTAGCTCGTCTTTTGACCACTGGTCGACAGGCAGCTAGATTTCACAGGTTGGATGCTAGTAATTTTTTGCGGAAAGCCCATTTACTTTGCTTTCTTATGATGGACTCAGTTTGGTGGTACTTGTATGCGTGTCTTCGGTTTCCTGGCCCATATGCCTCCGCGCTATCGCAAAGGACCTGTCCTCACATACTTGGAGTGCACGCCGACGTTATTTCACCCGTTACGGTTTTGTGAGTCCATTGCAATACATCCGTGTCACACATGGTCTTTCCGACTGGCCCTATCGTCGATTGCATATTTAGTCGAAGTAAAGACGTTCAAGGCTCTGCTGGTTATCTCTTACATGCACTACGTTTTCTGACTCTTTTCTGTCGAGATATTTGTCGAGTGCTGTCCAAACTCGCCGTTTGCTCCTTCCGAAGGCGATTTGTTTATGTCGGGCAAATCGGTGTGTCTGCAAAAGGTTACAGACTCGGCTGGGGGTACACAAGGCGATATCTGTAGCCATTGGTTCCACGAAGGATGTACTGGCTTGGATCCGGTGCAGTACGTCATTATGACTAGTAACCCAAGCATACTATGCAGTCATGATGACTGCTGTGCGTTACAGGCCAGTAGAGAGCAGTTCTGTTTATTTGAAGGCCTGATGTTTCTGCTATGCTTGCTAGACAGGTAAGTTTGGATTGTGAAATGTCTGGACTGCGCAGGCCTCCGACAGGAGACAGTGGAAAGTACTTGCAAGCAGCCAGACCCCGCGTCTGTTTGCTCACATTCTACTGTCAGTACACGATTTAGGGACGACACAGCAACAAACCCTCAGCTAGCGTGTTTGACTCGTCTGTTAGCGTGGGAGACAAGCAGGCTGCTGCCCTTGTTAAAGGAAAATGGAGAAGAGTTAAAGGGGTAACAGAATCTTTAGGAAGATGTAGGAGCTCCGTCGGATGCCGTATTCTCATTTCTCTCCATTTCTACTGCAACATGCTCATCCGAGGTGGCTTCGTATACGACCATGGAGCCTCAATCGGACGTTAAGCAGCAACCGCTAACTTCTACGGAGCCTTCGGTAAATACCCCGCCTTGCTGCGACTCGTATACTGAATGCAGGGTTATTTTCAGTATTCCCGATGAGTCAGCTGCTGCTCTTCTGAAAGGGCATATCCTAGAGGACCGTCAGCTTTTTAAGCTATGCGTTATCAAACCTTTCTGACAGGCTTTCCCGTCGTCACTGTTGTTCTGCCCGCTTCAAAGGTGCGCCAAGCTCCTCTACCTTTAGTCGTCAAGCTCCATGTCACTGGTTTCATGTTGCACCCAGATTTCCCTTTGTCGGCGACGCTGAAAGTGTGAGTTGCTGTGTGCTATGGAAGGGGAATGGGTCTCTTAGTGGGTTTTCAGGTGTTGAGCCGGCGGTTCACTTCCTCCGCTCAAGAACCGGTTCCGTTGGCGCATGACCTTGAGCGCACGATGCAAACTACCTGCAGTTAGCTTTAATAATTTGCGGAGCCATCGTCACAAGATGTGCGAAGGTGGCACCGTTGTTGACGACTTCCGCCAAGAGATGCTCACATTCCCTGATACGTGTTTGTCCGCCGACTGCACGGAGACTTAAGGGTGCTAACCAGGCCACGCACTATTATGGTGTCCCCGAATCTCTAATGGTCGCGGAGATGACGTTGCTTTGTGCGTACTCTCAACCCTTACTGTTTTTATGATGCATACATTCCGTACTAGTAGTTTATTTTTATATTGCATCTGTGCAACGTAAAGTTGGGTTGGTCGTTAGAAGCCCCGATAGCCTTGCCAGTGATCTACTT
>CALYDF020010071.1:0-10334 GCA_944474145.2 Dicrocoelium dendriticum
AAAATGCAATGTCGCAAATTAGCAAAATTTTCGGTGACTGGTCCTCACTGTTCAGTGTCTGAAAATCGTCAAGCGGGATATAGAACATTACGACACGCTGGCAGGCAAGGTGAAGCATAAGTGGTAACGCTACATGCGACACAATTTAAGATGTGACCAATTCCATTATCTCATATTTATCTGTATCTTATGGTCCTCACAACAGGCGATCAGCCCTAAACTACTCGCAAATTTAGATAAATACCCAGGCACGACGCTGAAGTCTCGAATGCAAAATACTGATGATTCTGAAAAGCAACACCACCATGGTCGAGGGTTCATTCGCAATACCATGCAAAATCCATCCAGTGTTACGTTCCCAGCGAAAGTGGCCTGACGATTTCTTCCAGAACTGACCGAGTAGACCGCCTACCGCCTGTTGGTCGTGTGGTGAGTGGCATTTTGAACGACTCTACACATTCAAGATGTACGTTTGCCAAACGTTTATTAAACGGGACCATATTAAATAACTCTGTAAGCCATATCGCCCACTGAACACAAAGGCCTTCCGTCCCAAAAAGAAGGTCAATATTACCGTTGATGCTTGCCTATCTGACACTGCTGCTTACTAGAATGTGTTCAAAACCCGCATAAGCTAGATTGCCGTAGTTAATAACACAATTCCTTAAAAGCTGATTTTTAATTCGGCCTCTGATATCACCATCATTTCCAAGAGCACCTGGAACCAAATCAATATGCTGAAGACTGCAAATTCTGATAAGGTGGCTCACAAACAATCTGACAGTGTGCTAGATATGATAGGAGAAATCACCTTCAATATCGCATTCAAAGAAATGGAAAATAATGAAACTTGCTTCTTGACGGACCGACCGAATCTGAACATTTTCAGAATCGAATGGATCGAGAGGTTAGGATATATGGATTTTCCTCAACTTGATTTGCTACACTCGTACGTCAAAGGCTTAATTAGCTAACAGAAGCGAGGGTGAACAGGAAACCGCAGGTCATTTCATAACTTCGATTAGCGCTTGAGTCCGCATACATTGAAGGCAACCAAAAAATGGATCAAAAATCCGGTCAATGACACAGCGCAAACCGAGGTCCAGTAAAGTCCGGAGATTCAGTGCTCCCACATGAGTACCAGAAATTCTATGCAGCATGGACTCCAATGGTGATAACATGTAAACATGGATACGACATTTACTATGTGCTTATTAGATCGCAAAGCTGTGTCCGCCATGCCAAGCCCAACGTTGTGCCGGCTCAAAATGTGGAAGCAAGCCAAAGTGACTTTCTACTTGATGGACTATTTAGACTTACAGATAGGGTAGCCACAGTCAAGCGAACGGTGCATCCTATAGTTTAGTGCTAACTCTAGAGTCACTTCAACCCAAAAGATGGATGGAAGGATAACGCCGTCTTCAAGAATGCAAGTCAAGCCAAGGTTAACATCCTTCACCACAACCGTGACCACATGACTTGGAGATGTTTGTGAGAGTGGGATCCTCCATGGAAACTCATTATTTCAATAAGAAAACAAGTGTAGCCAATGTTACACAAACTAACCATCAAGTGGTTTCAGAAAGAAAACATTTGAAACTAGTAATGTTCGTGTTCCTACGAGTTGCAAACCAAGCCTCCCATTGGCTAGCGGAAATGATCTAACAATCAGGGCAACAGACCAAGATCTATTGAAATGCGGGGATTTGGGGTTTGGTCACTGGTTTCTACACTACACTGCTTATATTCTTTTCGGTGGCTGGTTCTGCAACACCCAATTGCATCTAGGTTTTGCCTTCATATTTGCAGTTGGAAATCGAAGTTGGCAAGGAACGAATTGGGTTCAGTCCGAGTCGCTTACCCAGAGGCAGATCAGAAGCAATTTGAATAAAATATCTAAATAAATTCATGTATTTGCAAGCAAACATTATCCGGCCTACAAGCTAGTGGGATCATCTGCTCACGGAAGTAGTGCCGTGGCTTATTCAGCCAAAAATAACAAGGAAGATTAACGATGGATTATATTTCAGATCTGAAGTCATCGACCTTTTCACTCAAAATGCAAAAAGTTATGAATCTATTCATATCACAGGGTAAAGTTTTCTACTTAGAGAAATGCAATAATCGTACAAAGTAAAGTACGTAAGGGAAACTAGCACAGGCAGGTTTAATATCATGGGTAGGGTAAATAGAGGGTAAGCTGACTGTAATATTCTAGCTGCTCATATAGCTGTTTGGCCGAACAACCTACTCGGAGAGCCAGTTGGGGTGTTCGAAGTCTACCGGTTCCAGCGAATTGTTCGGCGGCGTTGTTCCAGCAATTGGTGGGTATCGCGTCCTATCAGTTCATCTTATAGAAAGCAACCTACGTCCGTTAAAAAGCAATGTGAATTGGCGGGTGTGACTGTTTACTATATAAAGTCACTACCACTTGAATCACTACGATGAAGCTTTGTATTCCAGCTGCGAACTCCTGTTGCCCAGGGGAAGTTTAGGTCAATATTTGTCATTTTAACAAACAAAAGGTTTATGTATGAGAAATAGGATACCGGCTCCTAAGGCGCACAATTCCTTAATATGCCTTACTGCCTTGCGAGTAGGCTACCCAGAGGGATTTCTTCCTGTCCAACTGTATTATCCATGTCTGCGACTAACTCAGATGAACACTTGGCTCAATGCATGCAATTATAAGATTGCCACCTTAAATCCATGTGTACGTAAGCAACAGAATCTATGATGACACAAATCCCCGTATACAACCATGCGATGCGTCGAATACAAACCGTCTACTCAGTGAGGTTCTCAGTAATTTTCATCGCAAATCACATCATTTTGAGGTACCCGAACACCCTCACCGCGCATTATTTACTCTGATTAATGAACGGTCTAAGGATTCCTACCAGCGTATCCACAATTTAGGCATACTCTATGATAACCGTTCGCGCACGGAAAATGTAAGCTACATTAAGTTCCGTTCATTCTTTAAATCACCTGTGTCTGCCGAAGCGAATGTGGCAGACAGCAGTTAATTTCCAAACCAACTGTCAGATTATGCAAAACGCTATTATAGACGACACACCAATTCTGATATGTTTGTGATACGATAGAACAGTGACATTAAAAGAAACAATTTGCTAACGCTTACCAGGTCGCTTAGGATGTATATGGTTCAAATGCAAAATAAAGCAAAGCTGTACGCAAATTATGTTCACACAGGTGGACTCACTGCGATTTACGTAGTGTAAACCTTTACTGTAAATCCACAAGGAATGACGACAAACGCGTCGTTGGTGAAAATCATGCCGCCTATTGGTGAAACCATTCATTAGATTTAAAAGTGATGTATTATTGTAGTTGACCGAAGCCACATTTGTTTAACCATGGGCAATGAATTCATTTGAGGTGATGCAGCGAAAATAGTGCACGGTCAACTAGAGCTTTGAACCTTACTGCATGTCAGCACAGAGGACAGATTCTGGGAAGACCTACCAAGCTTGGTAACTCCGAAGGAAATACAAATTACTACCTGATTACAGACGAATGTACTGCTCCGCCAGTGTGAAATATTAGACTCAGATTTCTATTGTGACAGCTCTAGCAATTGGCGGCACGCTTTGTTTGGATCTATTTTATTTTCAGAAGTCAAAATAAATTTCCTATCTAATCGTCTATATTAACCTCTGTATACTCAGACTGCTCGATGCCTTCGTTCATAGGAGATATTCTACGAACATTCGACATTTTTGGCTGCTCATTGTTGAGGTATCTCCAAGGCGGTGGCATAAATCCTAAATCATGACTGCTAAACCAGTACTCAATATGCCACATTTGGACGTATCCAAGGGGTTGGAAGCTATTGATAATTTGACGCGTGTAACGGCCTGAATGTGCACTTCAGGAGATCTACCAATTTGATACTCATGCCTTAGGACTTTTCAGCCAGATTCCAATATGCAATACTGACCTGGACCATATAGACCATATCATTCTATCGAGAAAACTTTTCAAACATCTAGTTGCCCAGTCCGTACCAGCACACCAACTGGTGTCGCAAATGCAGCACTCTAGATTTGTCCACATTAAACTGAAAGTTATTATGGATTGATCACATATACACCCTATCCAGATCGGATCAAACTTAGGTTATTTCACCTATTCTATTGATCGCCCTACACTGCTGGAACTCATCGGAAGAGAGAAGAAAGGTCCAGTTGACGAGGCGGATGATATCGTTGATATACATCAAAAACAATCGTTGTCCCATTACCGATCCGTGTGATGCGCAGAATTCAACCTGGATTGAATCTGACAAGAATCTGATATAGATACACGCCATCTAATCTCGAAACGCCAGTGTAGGAGAAGATTTATACTGTGCCCTATGAGACGATCACCACTCTTCAAGACCTACAGTTGAAAGATTAGAATATCATGGTTTCACCCAGTGGTTTTCTCCCTGTGCGTAATTAACCCCAAGGGGCAAACTACAAGTTCGCGGGAATAAATACGAGTGCGAGGATTGAGCCATTAAATAAAATTAACAACAAACTGTTCTGTATCAATATAATTAAATAAGTACCAAAGAAATTCCAATTAGGCAGTAATGACTGATCCTTATTGAGTAGTTAATGAAGTAGGCGCTTTTTGCCAAAACATTTTATTACCCTGCATCCGAATACAAGAGTGAAAAGCAGCGCAGCAAGCTGGTGCCTATATTGACTCTTCATTCGGTCATCGTAACTTTGAGTCTGGAAGTCATTCGCTGGGTCGAATAACAGAGTTGTGTGAACGCTAAATTTTGCGCATTGATGAGCCCGAACAGAAGAAGAAGCAAGCGAATTTTCACGAGGTAAAAATCAAAAAAATGGGACGATTAGTGTTCTGGGATAAGCAATATGGAGTGTTGTTGGGAACAAGTCATGCAGGATGGACTTTGAAGCGATGTTCGAAACGGAGGAGAAGCAAATGACATCGGTTCATGTTTGATCAGCGATCACACATCAAGCATTATCGGAAAACGCTGCAAACGCAACATAAAATGTGAAAACATTGCATTGTTAACGGTCTCATTAATTTGCGGTAACACTTGATTTAATCATAAATTGCTCAAATATAGGTGTTTGGTTTATTTGGGTGATCGAATGTAAAGACACGTAGTCATTATTTACCGAACATAAAAGCAGAATTGCAGTGGTTAATTAGCTGGCAAACAAATATCTTTGTTGGTCCTTGTTTAAAGTTGAAACTTACTTCCTAGGCAAAATCCTCATAAAGGTTGTCAATTACTGGTCAAAAAGGGTCGAATGTATTTTAAAATAGAAATATCAAGTGAACAGCTGTGTCAGAGTGTACTCTATCGATCCATCTGGTTCGTACTTGTAACCGATTTGTAGTGCACGATCGATATCTTCAGAAATCATGCTGTTCCGATACAAGGTAGTTACTTTCTTCCAAGTGGGCGTTTAGCGCATAAGGATTAATTTCTCCCAAAACGTCCGGAAATACGGGTAGTAGAATTGCGGGAAGGTAGTTGGTTATATAGGAAAGAATCCCCTTGGTAAGTATGAGTAATCAACCTGTGTTTACACATGCCGGGCACGCAGATTTCATTAAAGCGTCCCAGGAGAATCAATACGAATGCATAGATGAGTTCTCCCCTAAACCATAATTGAATTGGGTGAATTATAACCACTCGAGGAGGGCTAACATTTCGCAGATTCTTTAGCACAGTGTTCTACGGGAATAATATATAAGTAAGTGTTGGGTACGAAATCAAACTTGCCATAAAGTTAGCTGCCTACTGATCTCGCTGAATGTATGGAACATGTTGCAGGCGCAGTGTATGCGTCGAATTTTTGGGTACCGTGTCCGTTCATTCACTAGTTAGAAAATAAAGATTTCCCCGTTTAATTTCCGTAGACCGTTTACACGTTGATACAGCAGCCTGTGATTCTAGAGCACGCCTATGGCGAATTTCTGCTGGTATATATTTTGCCATTGTTAACAAGTTGAGTGCAATATTTACGTCTCGTCACAAATCAATCTATGTTCCGGTGCTCGGAGAAATCTTTAAGGCAGTCCGAGCAACTTTTCTCATTGCCATACGTTTGCGTGTACTGCTCTTACCGTAATGAGTCCAAATTTTCCAGTGGACAAACTTAGTTTTGGATACTTCCGCAACTATTTGTTACAGTGGCTGCTGAAAAGTTGCAAAACGCTAACCGGTGCCTCCTGCACCAGAAACAGCCAGTTGGTTGTTTCGTTTAGTCGAGTCATTAAGTTGCAGCTCATAATCGCTCACGTTGCGTTGGCAGACTGTACAGAGTATACTGCCAAAGGCATTTCTTTGTAACCTAAAGCACACAAACACTGCAGATCAATGCAAACTTCAGCTATATTCTGTCGATCATCAGTTATGCTACGGTGAAGATCTGATCCAGTGTGACAGCCTATCTGATTGGCTGAACATATTCCAATGTTGGTCGTGGCCGTAGAGCAGGAAGCTGTAGGTAACCTCTTGTAGATCTACCTTGAAATATTCTGCAGGGGTGGCTTGCGATTTCAGAATTTTATGTTGGAATCGCCAACAACATTAATGCGGCAGAACTAACTGCATGTCAACCATTTCACTGCGGATACTAGAACGAAGCATTTCTAGGGCTTATGTCATTGAAAAACCATGCAGAATTGCGAATGATCCGAACTACTTCGATACGCGCATAAAATAATCCCCAGTATGCACTGTAGAATTGCTCGGGCTCGCTTTTGGTAAATTATTTTATGTCCCGATTTAATACCAGTACATGCTGAGGATTTTACCTTAACGTTAAAGTTCTGAAATTATTCCACATAAATAGTAGGGTATTTGAATAGCATAAATAGGATTAATCGCGCACAGTTGATCATTCCAGAAAGGACGAAAGAGTCGTAGCCTGCTTTTCATGGCAGTTGATGCTTGCCTGACTGAATTCAGGCGGGATGAGATTTTGTCTATACCATACTCAATAGGTCACGGCAATTTGTTCGCCGATTGACTGGTATCGAAATGATAGATCGGCTTATCTGTGCAACACATGTAAGTATATTCGCATGGAACCACAAAATTCTCAGTAGATGCTTAACGCACAACGTGTCACTTATCACGGCAGGATCCATTTGGAACTTGTAGTAGTACTGAATGCCCTTAGTAATTATATCCTCACCCAATGGTGGTATCGGAAGGAAAACGCATTCTAATTATCCAAACTAGATACAATTGAAACGCTGAACCATTTTCTAACACTGCTGCAAAAACAGCGCCCATTTATGTGATTCGCTTGGTGAAATGCTTTATGTGTTTCAACATGATAGCTAAGGCATTGAAAAGACAGGTTCTTTTGGATAAGCCATGTGTACAGTATACTGTTACTAAACAAAGAGGGACCCTATTTGTCACAAGACAATTAAGCACTACGGCCTTGTGCATAGAAGGTCATCGAGGCAACGGTTACTCTACTCCATTACTGCACAATACGAATTCCAATTATGTCTACTGAAAAATACTGCTTGCGGTGGGGGCGCAAATGTTTGTTTATACAGGCATGTCGATGTTACCGTCTATAATATGAATTAAGTTCCCGGCTCATATGTATATAATTGTAGTAACCCCATCAAAAGCATGACACCCGATTCTGGCTCAGACCCAATTGTTGCTCCCCATAAAAAGTTTTGTGTCCCACGAACTGCATGCTCTTATACATTGATACATGTTCCAGGCCTGAAATAACCGGTATTAAACACTCATAAAATTATGTTTTTTTTTGTATACACGAATCTATCTTTCGATATATAATTACCAAGGTAGCATAATAGTCTATTAGTATGTTGATTGCTTTGTATTAAATCAGGTCCGATTGCTAATCCCTTCCAGTTTGTGCTGTGATTGCTTGTACTTCAATTCACTGCCATATCGGTAAACGTTAACCCGTAGGTAGTGCTTGTTGTAAAATCCAAAATGTAATATGTTCTTTGGTATGAATATTGTCGTGATTCGTCTTCAAAATATTATCCTTATCCTTTTAAACGAGCATCGCAACTCACACCTAACTCTAAATATTGGACTGACCCGGGATCGTTCACCGTACTCAAATCAAAGAACATTGTATCTACATGGAAGGTTCACTCTCCATACAGCAGACCCATGCAGTGATACATTGATAGACTATGCCGCATTGCGAGCATGAGCCTGCAGGTCATACATATCAAAGCGCTGCTGTACAACATATTCGTGAATTTCCAAACAACATACGATTGGTAGGGTGCTTTCATTGGAACTGACTAAATGACTGACAAAATGAAATTTCGCTTGCCTCCACCACTTCAGTTCACAGGTATATGTATATTTGCTAGAATAATCAGCAATATTGCGCCCAAATTGTGTGATTTCGTTGTGTAAACAACCTGGCACTGGTATCGAAAAGTCAAGATTTATACCATTTGCTTATTTCTTATTCGGTGATATGATAAATCGTCTTTTAATTTAGAACAGTGGACTGTTGTACTTCTTTACAATAATGACTATTGCTACCCAATGACAGATGACTTAGTGAAACAAAGGTTATGTAGCTCAGTAATCCTAGTTAATAGTTATTGATATGCCAATAGGCTTTTGGAATTTTGGACCATATTGAAGCACGGGGCAGCCATGTTTAAGTGATTGTTCGAACGATGAAATGGTTTTAAAAGTATCTTACCAACCTACTGCCAATATTCAGTAGTAAATTTATGGGTGCATTTCAGACAACTAAGCTTAAAGTTTGTTCCTGTTCACCGAAAAATCTGATAAATTAATGAATGCAGGCGCACATTTTAAGTCCTTTTATTTCCTGTTTGTTGCCGTTGCTACTTCACTTAGCAAAATGCCTAGATTTGTATCCACCGTTGCTCTTTATATGACTGCCTTGCACGGTTTACTTATTCACACGGATCACCGCATGAAGTTAATTGGTTATAGTAATATCATGTTCATGAGAGCCGTTTAACATATTTGCAAGCAAGGAACGGTGTTTTCATTAATCGTATGCTAGAATCGCTGTTGAACCGTCCAGCTTATTCTGTCAGATACTTAATAATCTAAGCCAGCCCGTGTGTCGGCCTAAAGAATCTTCCTGCTTTCGGAATACGCAGTTTTATCAAAAATATCCAGTTTGCCGCTCATTAAAAATCCATGTGCTTTGCTACTGATTTGCTGCTCAATCTGCATGGATTGGGTTAGCTATTCCGATGGACTGTCTATAGATAACCACTCGATTTATCAAGGAGGGCAGCTAGAATTTTTCTTGCATGGATGTTACAAACTTTCAAATAGCAGCAAATTAGGTGTTGCCCGTCTGAAACCAATGCACTCCATGACGCGTCTCGAGGTTATTTCCTCTCATCAGATAGAGTTAGCAGACATCGAACCGGGGACCATTGGGATGTTTGTTGTGAACACTACCCCTAAGCCACCGGGTTACGACGGGTAAACATTGGCACAAAGGTTAATGGCAGATTGGGAAGTCAAATTAAAGTACACGTTGTGTGGATGAATTGCGACGCGCAATCTCAAAGTCGACCGCGATTCATATTGAAGTGAACCTTGGCAAATCTTTCACTAGGACCGTAGCTGATGAAACAGCAGCAAAGTGGGTGTTGCCTGCCTTAAACCGTTGCACTCCATGACGCGTTTCGAGGTTTTTCCTTTGCCCGTCATGACCGGGTGGCTTAGGTGTAGTGGTCACAACGAACATCCAAATGGTCCTGGGTTCGATGCCAGCTATCTCTATCTGATGAGAGGAAACTACCTCGAAACGCGTCAAGGTGCGCATTGGTTTAAGGCGGGAAACACACAATTTGCTGCTGCTTCATCAGCTACGGTCCTAGTGATCGAATGGCTAAGGTTCACTTCAATGGGAATCGCGGTCCACTTTGAGATGGCGAGTCGCAATCCATCCATACAACGTGTAATTCAAATGGACTTTCCAAGCTTGAACGTATGTTTGCAGCATTTTGTCTATTTTAAAATGCTTTGTGATTCTCAAGCCAGATCGATTTATCCTATTACTTTGGGGGGACAATGTTCCGAAGCCAAATTCCCAACCACACAAGTGGTGCAATCATATACCAGCACATGTGATAACGATGCGAACCAATGGATGACCCGACAACACTAGCCACTGATTCGTTATGGTGTCGTTTACGTTGTAGTCGTTTTTCAACCGCTATGGTTTAAACCAGAGGTGAATTCCTGCCAAATACTTTATGGGGATAAAGCTTATTCTCAGTTGCAGCCACAAACCAATCTCACTCACAGTCTG
>CALYDF020010072.1:0-10304 GCA_944474145.2 Dicrocoelium dendriticum
CATAGATGAGCTTCGAATATGCTGGATATTGTGTCCGTCATTATGGAAACGTCTCTTTTTGTATGGGAGTCCATGACAAACCGTTTGATCAAAGTACCAAAGTTAAACGGAGATTGTATTTTTAAGGATATTTAAACTGACAATCAAAACCGCAGTCGTCATATTGTGCCAGTATTATTTACTAAGCAGGAAACACCACAGTTTTGGCTTTAGATACTTTGCTAGTGATATAAGCAGGGAGAAACAGCGAATGGTGATGTCATTTGGTTAGTCCAAATGTCTCGGATAATGATAGATTAAATCGGACCTATGCCATAAGTTGCATTCATTTGATTGCTTGCACACAAATACAAGTACTGACGCTCCAGATTAGTACAGATTCTTCCTTAACATGTGAAGATATATAGAAAATATATGCAAGTGAAACATTGGAATAACCGTTTGGCTGAAGATAATACACACGGTCAATATAAAGCAAGAAACTGACCGCGAACGATAGCCTCAAAATATTTTAAGGTGAGCTGTTAGTTTCCAAGTGGTAAGTTAGTCCCAACGGTTCACATAACAATTGCTTGTACAGTTCATATTCTGTTGAAGATGAATCGTACCAGAAGGATTCACAATTAGACTATAATTACATTTGCTAACTATCTGATTTGTTAATATTAGCATACATAAATCAAATAATCTCACTATGCCATCAGATTCGATTGACGCCCTATGTCGCAACCAACGTGTATATTTGCATTTATTTTGTTGAAAGTTAAATATGTATCCGTACATTTAGGCCGGTTGTATTGGTAGATGTACTTTAGTCGAACTTGTCTTACCTTTTGGCAGATATCACTTTTAATATTGCGGTATGCACTGCGCTTGTTACTAGATCGATAGTTTTCGAACATTTTCACGCGTAACCAAATAGCTGCAAGAAATGTAAAAAGGTGGGTGTTAAAACTGTTCTCGGTGTTAAGGGAAGGTAAACGAAACGCTGTGTGCACCTTATAAAAACTAAATTCGCACACTCTTGATTTGTCTGATACCGGTATCGCAAAAATATCTAATTTAGCTTTGATCCAACTATCACCAGTAGATTTCCTCGTTTTCGCTTGTAGCTGGTTTGCAGTTAATTCTATGCTCGTTGAATGTTATGGTTGAGACAATATGGAAAATGTCCAAGGTTTCTCGAAATTTGTTTTATTTCTACAAGGAATGGCTGAAAATACTACGCAATCTTTCATCATTTAATACAGCATAACTTTGTGGGCCATTTGCTTATCTGTCTGTTTATGCTGGAGTGCACTGATAGCCATATGAAACCACATTTAACACCAATCTATTAGCCAAAATAACTGAATGGGACAATGGGAAAAATCCGGACCTGCTAAAATGGTTACCATCAGAAATCACAAACATGCTGTACTTATCGTTAAGTTTTAATTGGTACAAATGACTTGCTAGTGTTTCCAAATTTGTCCGTGATCACTGTTGGGAAGAAAATGGAAAAGTACTTGCATTTACGTTATTTTCAAGAAGACGAAATGCATTTACGTGTGGCCTTTATCTCCCAAGTTAAACTGTTTAAAGGGTACAGTCTAAGGTAGCCAGCAAGCTCAATTTAGAGAGTTTGTCGCGATGCATTAAAATCATATGTACGTAAAGATTGAAGCACAGTCAATGTTTACTTCCGCTGTTGTTATCGCTGCAAATATTGTTCATTTTATGCGTATTCCACTTTCATGCAACAATAGACCGATGAGTTTAATTGACTATAACATACCTGAGCAATAGTTCTCAATTGGTCACCTTAGTTGAGCATAGCCCTTTCCCGCTTTCAATCCCTACTACGTATATACAAAGAAGTGCGCTTTTAACTATCAAGATAAAAGATTGTATCCGGTTCTTATTTGCGTATGATATGAAGAGGTTCTACAAGTTCCGACTAGCTAACTTACCGAAGGTACTATCGCTTATTCAGGACGAACAACATCTGCTTGAGACATGATTTGACAAGTGGACGACAAAATTCTCAGCATGAAAAACCACTACCATTTATCGCGGTTGCTTGATACCTGATGGATCTGTCAGGTAGAACGATGGATGCCCTTGTGTACAACTGTTAACACGCGATCTTATGGCCAAATATTCCTGCATTTTCTACTTTACTGAGCAAACTAACTACAAGATAGCAGGAGGCAGAGTATCCGGGGCTAAACTATTTCACAATGTTCAACCATCTCAGCCAGATTTGAAAATATAATATTCCTCACAAGTTCCACCCTGGACCATTGTAGCAAAACTTGTGGCAGCACTGGGATATCAGAGAGAATAGCTATATACAGTACATATATATGTCCTGTACCAAAAGTCTCTTAGGCGAATATTCTGCCAAGAACCGTTGGGAGCGACGCAAACAATTGCATTTGGTTACTTTACGCCTGCGAAGACTAGGGCGTAAATTGAAATTGCTGTAATATATAATTCATGACAATGTCTATTGCAATCTACCCACATTAAAAATGAAGCATAGTTCTACTTAGATACTTTGTAACGAAGTTCCTCTGGTTATACTACCATGCCGGATAAATCTGCGGTTCAGCAACGATCGAATAACAGTAAGAAGCCGATCTGCAAGAGTTGGTATTCAGTGGTAGGATATAAATGCATGGCGTTTCCCACACTCGTTTCAGAACAGGTAACAGACCATATGTGCTGCCTATTGTATTCACTAACGACGAACATAAAATCGATACTTTGGTCATAGACTGCCCTTTGGGTCGCAGTGATCATGCAGTAATCAGTTTCAACTGCATCTACTATGAGAAATATCTCCAGGCGGTCGCTGAGATGGTGCGCATAATTACAAACTACAACCGCTTAGCTCAGTGTGTCAGTGTCACAAACTGTTTGTTCATTTCCTGGCTTGAAGTCATCAGCAACTTCAAAAAACTGGTTACGGATGCTTAGAGACAAGAGGTTGTACTTGGCCTAAAACCATGTCCTTCGTAAGCAGAAGAATTCGAAAATGGTATGCAACGTAGCAGGACAAGAGTATAGATAGATCATCATCATTGTGAAATAACTTAGACAAATACGTAGCTCAATGTAATAACTGAACTCAACTGATCAGAGAACAGAAAGACACATTTCAACAGTAGATGGCAAAAACGTCCAGCGTTAGCCAAAACATTTTGCACAAATATGTGGATGACGTTCATAAGATAATTTAGGAAGTCCCTCAACTCCGGAAAGCTGATATTCCGCGGGAAGGCTAATAATATCAGTAAACGCGTCGCGGACGCCATTTATTCCCACGTTTCCGTGGGTTTTGCAATACAGTGAACTTCCTGCTTTTGTCGCCATACTGCTAGGAATCACCCACAAAGCTTTTATCACTGAAGCTGTATTGCAGCAGCGGACGTATATGAGCAACCACGACTCCCCTGTTGTCGACATCATTCGCCAAGAGACACTGGGAGCAGCCGCAATATAACTTTTAGAACTTTCGGATTAATTCTTTCGACGCTGCTTAGAACAGGATCAGATTCCTGTTATGTGGATGCTTGGGATAATAATGCCGATTTACAAAGGCGAAAGCAGAACTAAGCCTTCCAACGACCACCCAGTATCGCTTCACTGTTCACTGTCCAGGTCAATGGAATCCGCCTTTGCCGATGCGTTCGTGTGCTGTCTGGGCAACTGCAACATTTTCGCTCCAGAGCAACACGACTTTCATAGACAGCGATCGTGCATAACGAATTTAATATTGGCACGGACTAGTTGGATCCAGTTAACTGACCCTGGAGAGGACTTTGACGTGATGTGCTGGCTTTGTATAAGCTATTTGATCGTATAGATCATCAGACCCTTCTTTCCAAATTCCAGTATGACGGCATTGGTGACCGTCACACGAGCTGGACCGACAAATCCCTTCTTCAACGACAATTAGTGGTCAGAATTTTCGTCTCCTAAGCTGACCCCATACAAGTTGACTAGGGTGTACCTTGGGGCACACCTCTAGGGCCGAGCTGCTTTAATTATTTATTTATTTATTAGTGATCATGAACAGAACATTTCCTAAATTTTAAGGTATTAATACCAGTAGTTCAGAAGCTACATAGCACAAGCTAACCCGGAAAAGCATCGGACACGTTTCGTTCTATTGCGGCTCGCCAGTTGTGCATATTCCCTCAGTCCCCTAATGGGGATCGCACCCATGACTGTTAGAGGAAGATGCCAACTACCCAGCTGCCTAAGCCACTAAGCCATGGGTGACATCGGCTGGGCTACACAATTTGCAAGCTTACTGGGATATAGCACGACCTATCTTCCACTGTCACGCAGGTTACTCCCTTTGCAGATAACATTGGCTAGCCTCCGATGGTCACGACTTCCTCTCACCAGAAGCTACATCCATAGCATTTTAAACTAGGAGAGGCTACATTTTATATTACTAACGTGTTTGCGGAGGTTAATTGTGATGTTTTTGTCCAAACTGCTCACAAGCTACATAGCAAAGCCTAGTCCGGAAAAGCACCAGACGCACTGGGCCCTATTGGGGCTCATCAGTGGTGCCAATTCCCTCGGTCCCCTATTGAGTATCGAACTCATGACCGCTAGAGACAGATGCGAACTAAACAGTAGCTTAAATCACTGAGCCATGGGGGACGTTGGCTGGGCTACACAATTTGCAAGCTAATGGCTGTGGCCACGGAGGTTCGTACAACTTAACATCTCTATTTAATGAGAAAATCTCAGTGCGTAAGCTGCTCCCCCTAACAACTGCGCAAATGAAGCCTCGCGCCCATGACTTATGCATAACCTCACTGCTCTTGAGCAACATCAACGTCAACAGAATGCGCAATCTACCGTATGAGCAAAGTGGGAAACTTTTGAACTATTTCGTAGACGGTGTCACCAATTTTCAGGCGACCTGATAATAGCATCCTTAGTCTTAGAGAAACCAAATCAAATGTGCCGCAATTTACTGCAAGGAAGCAGTGACACAAACCTGTGAGGACAGCCATTGAAGTTAAAAAACGCTAAAGCTATCTAGAGTGCGTAGTTTCTTTTTTATTTGCATACGCCATGCGTTTAACACTTCCCCATTCGGTCTTTCCTTTGCCTACACTGGGTTGTGTGACGCATTCAGCCACTTATATTACATTACTTTGCACTCACACCCGATCTTACTCCCGAAAAATATCCCGGACTTATTTTTGTCACCTATTGGACTTGAGAAACTACGGGAAGTACAGGGCTACGGCATTAAGAATGATAAGTGCATTAATTTGAAAATTAATTTACAAAAGGCGCTTTTTGAAAACGTTTTTCGATATTTCACCGGACCATCTAACATTACTTGTAAAGCAGCGCTTCTTAACCCGTATAAAGCCATTGTTCATTGTCCATTGTAATCAAGCGCGTTACTCTGTAGAACCTTCCCTTAATCATAATTAATCAGGTCGTGTGAAGTTCGCAATCGTTTCGGAAGAAGTTTAGTGACTGCCACCACCTGGACACGATTATGACCCTCAGTATGTAGAGAAGGTCTCCGGGCCATCCGTCAATATTTGTATTGAGCTTTATTTTAGACATGCGATAAATATCTATTCTAACATTTATCTTCCAAAGGCTTTCCTTTGAATCCTAATTGAGAGATTCGGCAGATCATAGGATTCCACTAGCTATTCATTGCGGGAAATCGAATGCGCAGAATCATGTCTTCATTAACGTATCCATGTTTTTATTTTATATTCTGCAGGTACCGCATGCGAGCGCCTTGTTTTTTGTCTTTTTTGGACACTTAAGCACAGTTGAGACTCTCGATTTTTTTCAAACGTTCACAAAAGTGCTAAACAGATATTTAATCTCAATGAGACCTGTTAGGATGTACCACTAACCGGTTACACGTGGAACTATATCAACGGCGCTGTTGTAGTTCCGATCACATACCGATGGATGTTCCTCGTTTCATTTATTTATTAACATTTGGTAATATTTATTGTCAAATCTGCCTTAGTTGAATAAATTTGTTACTGTGCTTCGGTCCGCATTCGTTATTATGTGACTTAAATCAAAAATCGGAAAATCAATTTACGCAATGATTACGTTCCATACAGCAACAGATTTAAGCAGATATAGGTCTACATGCGATTTGAAGCACACTTTGATCAGTTTGGACCCACGAGGTAAAATTGCATCCGAGTAATCAGTGAACGAACGAGATTGTAGACCCGAAAGGCTACCCAGCGCACACTTAGCCTATACTCGGCAAGTTCTATAAATATTCTCATGTTTGGGACCTAGTTTATGCCAACGCATTAAAAACGAAGTTTCCATCTAATCTGGAAAATTATTAGATTCCAGTAATAGAAGGATGCAGTCGAAACATTCCTTCAGATGAAGGATGCTTAGGTTTGCAGCCACCCACTGACGCAAAAACCTTACACGCCTATCCGGAATTGCATCAGGGCCAGCGATCATGGTTCAACAAATAGCGACCGACAACCGACCTCATGAGGATCAGTAAAACCCCTCAGTAGCCACGTCTACAAATACACTACTACATGTTGTATACCACTGCACAATATCTTCTCAGTACGTTAACTGAGGTTCCTACTCTTTACGGTTCCAGGCCTTGCGACATCATCATGATAACTGAAACTTGGCTGAATGTTGCGATCATTGATGCCGAGTTAGCACCGCCTAACATGACTCTCCTACGAAACGATCGACCAAGCATTGGAGGCGGCTTGCTCTTGTCTTACTGATCTAACCTGCACCTTAATGTCATAGACGAACAAGAACCGCCGTTAATTAATTCCCTCTGGTGCCGCCTGCAACCGCTACGTGGTGATGTACATGGAGTGTACATAATTGCAAATAAACACCAAACTCCAAGTGCCACTCTGGTAAACGATCACCGCCTGGCGTCCGCTACGAAGCAAATATTGGTGTGGTCATGCAGTCACATCCTCTTAGTGGGAGACTTCAACCGGCACGTAATCAAAATCCCAGCATCACACTGCAACAATTCTATGCAGATTTGCAAAAATTTCTCACCGAAACGCCGCTATACAACCTTATCACTGGTCTCACGATACTCTGAAGTGATGCCCATCCATCTGTCTTAGACCTTGTGTCACCAGTGATGAGCTATTGATAGATACATTAAACATAAGTACACCGCTCGGTCGTAGCGATCACGCGACGCTGCTCTTATGATATATCTCCCACGCGGAATCCATCTGTGGAACCAACGAGGAAGTTTACAACGTCACTCATTACTATATTGCTAAAATCTCGTTCAACCAACCAATTAGTCCTTCGTAGCTGAACACCCTGCCGGCGTCTCCTTGAAGCACTCTGACATCCTCTTCAGCGGATTAGAGCCATATTTGTCTTAGCCCACAATCTTTCGCCCAAAACGACTGAAGTCCTTCCGCAGGAGCCGGGCACCGAAATGCGTTGCCCTGAGAGACTTGGACAGTCAAGCTTTTAAAGGCTGTCCGGAAGCGCAGGTCCCGGATGACTAGATAAGTGAGCGAAATGAATTTGTTAAAGTTTTCGGTGAAGAAAAATTCAAACAACAACGCGACATAACTGCTATATATTCTTCATATTTCCTCGCGGTGGTGGAAAATTCGTGCAGCGCTAAGGTGTACAAATCTTGGAGCTTACCTTATCCTGTAATCTTTTTGCTTTTCTGGCGGTTTGCCTGTTTGAAGACACCTTTGGAAATATGCAGATAGAACACAAAACCAATACGACATTCTACATTTGTATATATCTATCCTGATGCTTCACCTAAAGACTGGTACCGTATGTAGCATACGAATAAAAAACTGTGTATTAGTTTGTGAGTTCCTCCAAGTCAACGGATTGCGTCGTACCATCGAGGTGACTTTTGGATTTAACCGGAATCTTAAAAACTTCACAAGGTGCATATTCTGCAAAATACTGCTTCAACAATTATTGTTCTCGGACATCAATATCAACCGTGTTTAGGTCTATTTTAAACTTTGTTCTCCTGATGCTAAACTGCGTATGAATAAATGTTCCGTTGTTTGTAATACCTACTCAAAATGATAATTAGCGAAGAGACTGATAAGTTTGGCATTTGAAACTATTCTACGTCTATAGAAATTCCACATTGATTAAGCTAGTGAATGTATCGATATATACTGCAAACGCGGTTGCGGAAATGCTGCGTACGAAAATTCAGTAAACACGTGATATCCATGTTCCTTTAACCAATTATCGGGTAAACTGACTTCGTATGAGTTTTAACTAACGTGCAAAGGATGGAAAGAAAAATGTGGACGTTAGGCAATAAAGGTACACACAGAATGAGTAAAAGTCTGCGTTCAATAAGACCAATTATATAAAAGTATAAGACCTACATTTTCTTACAGCACTTTATCAATCACCGCGGTCCTTCCGACTTGGTGGTCAATGGATCAATAGATTTATTACGGATCATACTGCAAACGCTTAACAGTTTTCCGTAGCTACAGATAGAGATTAAAAATTAAGGTGTTAATAAAAAAGCGCGTAGAGGTGGAGCTATCGCGAATTCCATGTGTAGATATTGTATTTTTACGTACAACTGTGTTCTAGCAACGTGCGTACATTCATTTTATGCACGTGAGGCAATGCAGAATCAGGTCGCGTTTTAAATTCAGCTAACGCAGGGGCGGAGATGACAAAATGTGCAAGTAAAGTTAAGTAAAGTTAAAGGGCTTACGGCAAGCTGTCGTGGCCCTTTACTCTCTCCAGCGGTATGAGACAAGGATGCCGCTGTCACCTTTTAACTTCAACTTCGCTATTGTCGAAGTCATCTAAATCGTGTTTACAGGACACTACTTAGAATGTGTGGATCTGCTCCCAGGAGAACGGCTTCTTGACTTAGAGTACACTGATGATAATGCCCTAATTTGTGAGAGCTCTCAGACGTGCGAAGCGGCACTGGACAGATTAGCACAAACTGTCCATCACTTCGGGCTTTGCTTTGCATCCTCGAAGTGCAAAGCCTTCCTCCAAGATTGGTATGAACCGCTACTTCGCTGACCGTTTGCGTGGATCAGCTAGAAATTGTTCAAGAACTCAAATAGCTTGGAAGTTATATTAAGGCCCGTGTGATTGCAGATGAGATCACGAACCGTATAGCGGAAGCTCGGGGCGCTTTTGCTAACCTTCGCCCCTTATGACCGCTGCGCAACGTCAATCTCGCCCTGAAGGGTAGCGTGTACAATGCAGCAATACGTTCGACCATACTGTACGGTTGTAAAACCTACCCCTTAAAGCAGCGGACCTGAAGATGCTAGTTACGTTCGACCACCGGTGCCTTCGTAGTTTGGCTCACATCTGGTGGGAACACCGCTTGAGTAACGAGCGTGTTCGACGCCATGTTTACGGCACAGGAAAAGGAAATGAACCGCTCAACACCGTCATTTCACGCATCAAGCTTAGATGGCTCGGCCACGCGTTACGCATGCCAGCCCATCGACCCCCGCGACGTGCGTTGTTTGCGCGCCGGGGGTGTGGATGGAAGAAGAGGAGGGGTGGCCAAGCGATGATTTGGTCGAGAGGAATGAAGGCCCTCTCTTTGAAGCCAGCCTCAGTTGGAGCGTCTCGGCTCCCTGGTTGGGGTCCGAAAGACGATGAACACGTTTGGTTGGACACACTTGCTGACATGGCTAGGAGCCGACCACAGTGGCGTTCATGTTGTGAGTTTCTATATCCCACCCCATCCCTTTTAGCCTCCCCCTCCAACCACGATCTCATTATATAGCCTTATATAATTTTGCATAGTATTTTTTAATGTACAATACCTGGCTGTTAGCTTACCGGAACGATGCTCATCCGTTACTGGTAGCTCAGCCAGCTTGCACCAGTTGCATTTTGTTTCGCCTTTTTGCTATGTATTGCGGCACAGTAGCTGAGGTGTTTCCCACCTCTAGCTAACGTGTATGGTGATGATGATGATGATGAAAGTTTACGCCTGCGATACACAAAGAAAACATTCCACCGTCATTGCAATCAGCCATACTGTGTCGCCTGTATCAAATTGCGGCTTCGCTGTAAGGTGTGTTTGCTGTGATTCAACAAGGGTATGCATGAGTGGTCAGGATCCCTGAGGATCTTATACACTAACTTGGGATCGGTTTGGAGAAAATGACACTGTTAGATTTAATGAACTACAGTCAGTCTGTATTTGTAAGGAAGGTAGATCAACCTCTTAATATTTTTGTCGACCCTTGTTGTGGAGTCTCATGAGCAGTGAGGTTACCTCTTTCACCAAG
>CALYDF020010073.1:0-10132 GCA_944474145.2 Dicrocoelium dendriticum
TGTTTACTGCATACAGAAGGTGGTTGCATTTTGCGTAACATGTGACATGAGACAAACATATTTTTTGCCATCCGACGTGAAAGTACTAATACAAGATCTCGACGTGGGCATACCATTAATGAATAGCATTTTTACTTGAATCATCTAAAAGTAGACTTAAGGCCATACCACTTCACAATGCAAATATGCATCTAACTGTGTCTCTGTTGTATGCCACCAATATTAAGGAAATATTGGAACAAATGCTCGCTACACTGAACTACCAGAAGAATTGTTGAAGCCTCTGTACTAAATTGAAAGCAATTGGACTCCTAGTAGTATGCAATGATGCTAAACAAAGTATTGTTGTTTCTTGAGCTTTTGAATAAGTTGCTTCAAAAAACAGCATTACCCAACTGAAAATTGGCCAGTGAAAACGGAGTAGGCCACAAGGGAATTTAATGTCCAAACATATACGTCATGTGCAACCTGGTCATATCTATACACCGCACCTGCACAAGAAGCCTAGTTTGATAACTTCATTGAAATATTTGTCAAACTCAACAAGCATACAGTTTTTCTGTTTCAGTAACTGACATTTGTTTCCCAATATCAGTGATACAAAGCTCAAACAAGGCATACATTCGGGCCTGTTATTTCCCGGATCATCGCGTACTGTATTTTCGAATAGCAGTTGACTTCAATTGTTGAGAAAGCGAAGCTAATATTCAACTCAAAGTTTGCGGAATTCTTGGGCTAAACAATGGCAGTGACTTACTCAGACATCATGAAAATCTCGTTGCGTGCTCTCGGGCTGTTATTGATCAGATGTTACACAAAATGCACTTTTTGTAAAACCCTTTGTATTTCTCAGCGAGAACATGGCATTTGTTAGCGATGAAAATGTGTCGCGCTTTCACCGAGGCAGTTCATTCGTGGGGCAACGTCATACTGACAAGTACACGTACTACATGGTGTTAAACGTTTTTTTGTTTCAGCAGCATTTGAACGCTGGCACATGTGAGCAAATTTTCGGAACCGTTTTTAAGGTGATATTATAAAAGTATGTACTAAATTGGTGCATACTGCACCTGGTATGCCTTTTTACATTTATGTATCAATCGGTTAATTTAGGCTTGAAAAAGTTCATTTAATCAATCGCTTAGTTAGTTTAACCCAAGAAAATGTTTAACTATTAAACTTTACCAACTATCTGTCTATTCCTTGAAAATATAAGTCCTTTTACCTTTAGCATATTTTTTAAGTTGCAACCCTTGACTATTTAATTATAAGCAATTTTATATGTTCCGACTGGCTACCGAATATTTCACCCATTAAAGCAGACTCACGTGAATCTTTATATTTGCTATCACGCACTCAGAAATGAGTATACTGTATATGATAATTAAATATCTAATGGTTTCAACCAACCATAACATCTATCTGCTTGCATGTTTAAAAGTGCATCATGGAATACAATAATTTGAAGTAAGTAAATGGAACATACCGCGAGTGGTAAATAAAGAAATGTCTGTTCTAAACTAGATCAATTTTTGATCAACATTAACATAAATGCAGCAAGATCTTAATTGCTGGGTTAAGCGATCACAGAAATCATAACTAACAGCAGCATAGAATAAACACCGTTCTTCTACTATAACACATTATATAACTAAGGTATAACACATCTAAAGATGCAGGTAATGCAATATTGATTACGGGAGAATTTTCAATATAATATTTGGTGATGGACTAATGAGGTGAATTCGTATATTTTCGCATAAATAACAAGTACGAATCAGAAAAAATTGTAAAGTGATCCTCAACCATGTGAAATGAAATTATTGTTGAATATCGCATGAATGTGATAGCAGGAGTGGTAAAATTGGAAATTATTAACCCTGCCGATCATTGTATTGGTTAAATTAGCGTAACAAAGTAAGAGCAAGTTATACATTTTAAAATATATTTCGCGGAAATATTTGGCTTTTAAACGAAATGAAATGAGCTGCCGAGCTATGGTGCGTAGAATCCCTGCGGCTACTTACCCTTCTCGACTGATCGTAAGTTTCGCAGATGGCTATGTGGATCCAGATTATTTCACTTTCTCCGACCCATCATCTTGTAAACTTATGTAATTGCTTCTAAGGCCTGGATGACTTCTGTCTACTTGCAAATAACTGAGGGGACAACACAGCAAAATGACTGTGTAATAGCAATAATTACGGCAATACATAAAAAACAAATTTTTTACTTGACTCTTAGAGACTACTTCACAATAGGAAACATCAATTTATTTACATAATTATTTCCTATTCTCCCCTCAACATGTTAAATAGGAATGTGCATTATGTTTTATTTATTTTGTTTTCCCGACTGCAAATTGCTCAGGGTGAAATGCAGAAGGTTGTGCTGGTGTTAGATCTTCCGTTTTCGGATATACCATAGAGTTGGACCAGCGCAGTTTGAACAGAAGGCGTAAATTGGACGTTCATATATAAGCTATACTTTAAAACTTTGGCAACGGCGCAATCCAGCTTCATCCATCAATTAAGACAAGTTTAGAAATCCATTTCATATTGGACCCAGGGAGGGAATAAATAAACAAGCGTAGCAAGCTAGGAAATAATCGTCTATAAAATAAGTTTCAATAAAAAGTAATAAAGCCTACATTCCTGGCGAAGAATAATCACGAAATATAGACATCTGTTTGTAAGCAATATATAAAGTTTAGCAAACGTTCTTATTTTTCAAATAGTGACTTTGTTTTTGCTAATAATGAGTACTCATGTTGAAGATGCCCTGTGAGAAGGATACTTCAAAATGAAACGAAGTTTTATTAGAAACACATTATGACAGTATGTTCAATGGGATCGCTAGATGCATATTTTAGGAGATACGAATATTTAGTGCGACGCAGTTGTAATAGGAAAAGCAACCTAGCTGATGGCAAAATAAATCCTAAACTTTCAAACGATGTCTAAAATTTGTGGTGTAGCGCAATTATATATGTGGTCTGAGTTTAAGTGAAATGCCTGATGGCTGCTATACTCCGGATTAAAACAGCATGAAGTAAGGCTCGCTTGCATTACTAGTCATAACCTCCGTGGTTAATCTGAAACACGGTTAATTTTATCTGGCCAGATTAAAGTACGAATAACAGTATAAGCATGGAAGAGCAGGTCTTTGAAAAAATAGGAGCTAGGTTCCACCCATCATTGAGCCTTAGATGGAACAAACGCATGGTGGAAAATGGAGTTTGGTACAAGAGAATTGAGAGAAGACGGCCAAGGTAGAGTGTAGTGCGGTCAAAATCCTGTTAGTCCGGCTGTCCAAAATGACAGGGACAACTCTGACACGCGTTAAACTTCCGAGTCAAGTTAAATGAATATGAAACATCGTATAGCAATATGATATTTTTAGGGTTGCCTCATACAATTGATTCGGGTAGCTTATTTTATAACGTCGTAATCCCTATGAGAAAGAATTTGGCGCTCAACATTTTACGCACTTTAGAGACGCAAAAGCTGGATGATGTATTTCTGGTTGGATATTGATGGAAAGTGCTAAACTCGAGAGTATCTGGCACCCTAGCACTTGTATGTGCTAAATCAAACATGAAGCAATAATAATCCTAATTCCTCTCACCTATAATATTTCTAACTTCAGAGATTTACACCGTTTTAAAAGTAATGGATCCGAACCCTGGTAACCTTTCTGTAATATAAGATGTATTTTTCAAGAATTTTGTCATACTTTTTATATTTGTGAATAATAATGGTCATCTAACGCCAGTATGTCATTCATAAGGTTGCATCTTAAGTATAGGACTGTACAGAGATTGTCATTTCTCACTCTCGACACCATCACTGAAGGGTGAATGTTTTATCTGTAATGTTTTCAGCACAGTTTCATTTAATTCCGCTATCAAAAGCAAAAACAACTTAGATATATTCCATAAACAGAAAGGGTCTGCTAACTCGAAAGATTCTGAAAATGTGTTTATGTATTATAGGAATGGCAATAAACCTAAAATACCTCCCTGTGGGACACCGCAGGTTAATGGTACACGTGAAGATACGAAGTTTCTCACTTGAACTAATTGGGTGTGTGTACATGAGAAATATTACAGCCATGCTGGTAATGGGTTAGAAAACCTATAATAGGTCAACTTTAGAAGAAGTTCTGCATGCTACACGCAATAGAATGATTGTCCATGTCAAAGAAGTGAATAAGCCAGGACTGCCTGGCGTCAGCCTACTTGTTTAGGTAGACAAGCATTTCAGATAGGCAAGCTCCACATGAACGATCGCGTCGGAATCCATGTTTCGATTGTTCCACCAAATTTTATATTGAAATACGCCATTAATCTTTCTTAGATTATTCTTTCCATAATACGAGCAAGTATGGTAGCATTACTACTGGGACTGTAATTTATATCCAGTAACTTTATCTGCCTTTTTTCATGTAGGACGGTGGTCCAATTCCACCTAGCGGGGTATACAGCAGTCAAAATTGACGAGGTGATTATGTTTAGCAGGAACATGGAAATTTCGGGCCCGGCGGGTTTAAGCGATGCTGGTAGAATGTTGTCAGGTCTGGTGTGAAAATACTGCTTTAGGGCGAGTTGCTGCCTGCTAACATTATACAGGTTGATTCTTATTGGATATAATTAGATGGATATAATCAGTATGGATCTAAGTAGATGCAATGTTTCTTGTGCAAAACAGGCGCTTGCATTGACCGAGGAAAATAAATGCTTTGTTACTTAAATCTGGGAGCTTATGAAGCAATAGGTATAGGTTTAGGACGTTGTGTCTCGTATATAACTCTTATTATGCGAGGTAAGATATATTTGCCACTGTAAACTACTTGGGCGTGTGCCTCTTGTGAAGTCAGATGTGTTTCTTCTCCAACTTGCAAGCCCTAGATAATTTTATCAGTTTGTAATAACATACGTATATCATTTATTTTCTTAAACATATAGCGCAAGCGTTGTAGACGCATCGCAACAGGATTAAGAATGAGATCTGCAGTAATGCAAGCAAGTCAGCACAATAGGTCAATGTTAGTAGAACTCATCCGCCGCAATATCTGTAAGGAAAAAACTCAATCTAATCAAATGATTTAATAGCCAGAAAAAAGCTATTTCAGTCTAATATGCGATACGGCCGATATTGGCTTTCATATTGAGGAATAATGTACGTTATTTGAGAAATCGTGTAGTTTGCCTGGATAACATCATGAGTGCTCCCAGGGAGATTACTAAGTGTCTGTGTTTGTGCACCGGATATGCCACAGTTGACGTACAAGTCTAAAATATTACTGTCTCTAGTATGAGAACATATTGCCTTGTCCATCATGGGTGACTAATTAAGAAAGAAATTTCCGATAATTATAGTGTGCTGCTCGTTCATGCCACGGAAGTTCGGGCATGTTGAGGTCGCCACCTATAATTATTTAAAGGAAGCCATTTTAAACGCACATTCGAACAATTCAGTCAGTTGGTTTAATATGGCCTTGGTAGCGCCGGGCGGTTGGTAAATGCAACTAACAAGCAACTTATATCATTTAATCTTAACATGCATCCATACGGTGTCCTCAAAGCAACCTGACGAAGGAGTCTACATTCTAATCGCCTCTAAAGCATCATTAAAGTTCAAAACGCAAAAGTCAATTTGACCACTAAGACGGCCAGTGGCAATAGTCATGAAGCCTGGGACATGCTGCTCTGTGCAGTGCAAAAACTAAAGCATGTTTCCGTTACAAGCAAAACATGTGTTTGAGAGAAGATTAATAACTGTTCTACGAGAAACACCATGTTCGCCGGCGATCGAGCATTCGTTAGATAAAGGCTTACTAAGTTATTTTAGGATAGTAGTCTTGCTGCCTCTAACATCAGCCTGTGTGTTAGAATTATCTAATTATGTATTTTTTGAAGATTTTTAGGAGTTAATATGAAGCACATTTTGACTTTATTCATCATTACCTATAATAATGGTCATATGGGACCCTGAGTCCCTGTGTTGAGAGCGATTTGCAGAGTCCGTGTTATAGTCCTCGTATGATGAAGCATAGTGTGTTGATGCGTGACATAAGTGGGATCTGGGATTATTATACATAATTTTGGAGGCTAATGGCTGTGCGCAGGACTTGTAGAACCAAGTGATTCACTCTGCTTCCACAATAACCGGTTGATATGCTTCGAGAGGAGGATAGGTCGGATAGGCGCCGGTAGAGGAGGCGCGGTTCCCTCCAAAAATTAATTTTATGTAATCTGCAGGTTTGTAGTGTTTCTCCGAGAGTAGAAATATATTGTTATTTCTGGCTACATGACTGAGTAACTACACAAAATTTGGTACGGGTTGTGAGAGAGTAATTCCATGAGAGGAGTCAATCTTGCTCCTGTTCTTATCATCATGGAAACGATAAGCATATGTGCCCAAGAGAAGGGAAAAACGAGGGAAGGAATGGATGCACAATGAGTAGCGTAATAGCAATCCCCTGTACGAACAGGTATAGACATGACCTCGGGAGTAGCGGTTGCACTATTTGTAAATGAGTTGGGTAGATATGTGCTTTGGTTTGCGTCTGACGTGTTTCGAAATGTTGTTGAATGCTATTTTATTTGATAGTTCAGGCTATAGCCATGTTTGTATGAATACCTTGAGATTGCGGTTCTGATCCAGCAACCTTTCATCAGCCATATACATGGGGGGCTTACAGCTTGGTTGGCTGCTCTTTGCACTACTAATCTGGGAAACAAACGGCGGGTTGTATTGTGGCGCTTGTAGTCTTTTTTTGCAGATACATACCCGAGTGTTATCTTGGCGTTCTTAAATATGTTACCCTTGGGCTTAATGCCTCTATACTGTCCACCCAATTGCAGGGCAAACCTCTTGGAACCTGAAATATCACTGGTAGTTGGGGCAATTTTAATATGATTCTGCGGATTGTTTAAAGAAATGGCAATCAACAGCTGAATTGGGTCCGTGTCAAACATAATGCCTATTCCTAGAGAGGCTGTTTTAGATGGATTCGATGACGTCGATTTAAAGGTGCAACTCCCAATTTGGGTGATGCATTGGAGAGGATATTGCCAAAGTCCCTTTCGGCATCTGGGCTTATTTTGTGGAATATATGTACAAGAGTAGCTTCTTTCTGGCCTACCAGAGATCGTATACTTCAAATTGCTTCCCACTTGCTTGATATCTCATTCAGTTTAAGAATTATCCTTCTGAAATTAAATCTTGCGACTATAAGACATTGAGAGCGGATGATATTTTCAGCATTTACTTTACCAGAGAGTTTGAAGACGAACAGGCATTAATGCGTATTCGTGTTTTCATTAATCGAATTGAGGTGCAGTATACTTTTCTGGCTTCAAACGGCTTTTATAAGGTTTTGCTTTTGACATTATCAGGCATATTGAACGCGGCTGACGTTTTTAATGACCGATACATTCACAATAATCAGACGCAACTGCAGAGATGATGTATACAGCTTTGTGAAAATATGCTGTTTTTTGATTTATCAGGCATTTTATAAAAGTAGGATAAGGGACACATTGCAGTTGACAGTAATCGTCCATTGCCAAGCTTTTCATTGATGAATTTAACTTAATTTTCAACCTGATTGAAGCTGTTGTATACTACTGTAGGACAATTGGTATTAAATCTAAAAAATATTTGGACATTTTAGGCGTTTCCTTAGGTTTACGCACATTTACAGCTTTTAAGAAACCTTTAGAACTTCATTACTTGGTGGCAGAATGGGTGATTAGTCGGAAAGCTAATAGGGTCGACAAATCAAGCGTAAGAAAGTGGGATATTTTTAGGGCCTTAATGTTTGGGTATCTGGGAAGGAATATTTGCGGTGAAATAATGGAGAAAAGGAAATTTTAGTAACAGGGTTAACTTGCGGATTGAATACAATAAGCAAATGCATCTATACAAGTAAATGTGTTCAAGAAGAAGTTAAACAAAAGCAACCAACAGTGAAGCAAATTCGCTATAAATCTAACACATCAAGATATCCCCAAAAGAAACCTTATAACACTAAACTCTAACCCTCTCGCGCAATTGAATTCTACGATAAATAAAATGGCGCTCACTTGTTGTTAAAACCATTGACGAAATGGATTTATTTACATACGTTGCAATAGTTTGCTGCAAAGCTGTCAACCTCTAGGCTACTTTAAACATTTCCTGCAAAGTAAACGCCAAATTGAGCAATTTATAGACCACAAGTATGCAATATATGTATGTACATATACAAAACTGTGTGCACAAATATTATTTTGTATCCTATAATACAAGCTAGCACACCTAAGTTAAGCTAAACTGACTTGCACTTAAGTGTAATCCAATTATATAAAATATTTCTGCATTATTTGCTTTTCAGTTCTGATTTATGCCGCATACTACTTGGAATTTCGCGTGTTATTTTGCCTTCGAATTAGTTGTTGGCTGTTTGGTATTCCCGATGTGGATGTTCTTGATGTGATTACTGAATGATTCTTACCTATCTAGCACACGCTACCTCGTTTTTCTTGCTCCATAAGGCGGTTGGTGGTTGCTGGAAGGGACGGTTTGCACGGTACTTGTGGCCGTGCTAAACTCAGTAAGCGGTTCCATTCAATGTGTACGTTCGGCACGTAAGATTTGCCATTACGACGTGAATGTTTCTGTTTTGTTTTATAACAGAATGTGGGCGGCTCCTTTGATGAAAATTTGCTCCCACTCACAGGCCTCCTGCTGTTATTCCTATGGGTTTATCCTGAATATGGTGTGAGTGGATGCTGCTGTAGGTGGCGTAGCAAAATCACCCAAGGACCGTTTGTAGATACACGAGGCCAGTGACAATGAGCAAGTTGGCCGCTGTGAAAAGTAAATTGGAAACCGAATGCTGCGAGCAGACATGAGCTCATAAATATTGTTAACCATAACATATCCTTAACACGTCCTATTGCGAAGAAAAGAGCGTACATTAAATGAGACGTTTCTGTATATTAATGCGCTATTTCTTATAGAAAATACATAATCACCATTTTTGATATAAAGGTTACCATTTGGATTTAAGGGGACGCAAAATACTAAAGTCTTAAGCGTGATCACAATAATATAACTGATAAAACATTAGGAGAAATATGGCATGTACACCGAGAAATGTCACAAAAAATGCAATAATACTCTGTTGGCATCCAGCCACGAAATAATCTAAAATAAATATTCGTTAGGACGAAGGCTAATTTCTTTTATTACAGATTATATTAAATGCTATTTTTCTTAAGCTAAATTATTGCATAACGTTTCAATTAAGGCTAAAGTTTCATGCATTTTAGTTACCGTTATTTTGCGGAACCGATTTTCAACCGTCAATATGTTACACAATCCAATCCGTCTGTTTAATATCCCTCAGATTCACATTTTGTTAATGCATCTGAAATGGTTTAACTTGTCGTCATTTTAAAGCTTATTTCGATGGGCACTTCGACAATTTTCCTACGTTGGACACAAAACCATTGCTTAAATTCCTTTTGGTTTCTTTGCTGCCGGTAGTTGTTAATTTACCCAACAAGCGCTAATATTTAATTGTTCATCAATTATTCGAAATTATGCAAGTTACTTAAAACAAGGCCTCAATGACTTCTATATTAACCTTGTTCTATCTACACATGCATTCCCCGTTATATTCGTGAATTGAAGCCATTATTAAATGTTTTCGAATAATGATAGCATGGTTATTGAGAATTTAATATGACTTCAACGATATAATCAGTCTAATCTATGTTCCCTTACTTAAATGTCTTTTCATTAGTTCAGACTTTGCATTTAGTGCTTCAGGTTCACCACATTCGTGGATGATAGCGTCTGACACAATTTTCTTTGTTTTTATCTTCGCTATATTGGGACTAAATAGCAATATGTACAAGTACTTTGTAAAATTTAACTGAGAACGGGAAGTTGAGTGGCGAAGCAACATATTAATAATGATAGATTTAATAGGTGTCGACGTTTACCTAAATTGTGAACGAAATTCTAATTCCAGTTAAAGCATTTTAATTTGCTTCATCCTTTGATTAAAAATGCAATACCACGTCCATGAAAGTTTGAGAGCTATTCACATGTTGGCTGATTTATCACAGTTAGTT
>CALYDF020010074.1:0-10291 GCA_944474145.2 Dicrocoelium dendriticum
GTTCAGAAACAATTATTTGTTAGCCTATAGCTGCCTTGGACGTAGGTGTGAACTTCCGTCATTCATTTTGCACCTTAAGCTTGTCTGGTTGTACCCACTGTTAGCTATATCTATGCTTACCGGTTATTGTTAATGGTACTGAGGAGACAATACGAAATGCATGCATCTACCAGCCTTCGTCTTCTTTCCGTGCTTTTCAAATTGTTGAAGGGAACTAACTGCTATAAATTTCTGAAACGACGAATTCCCTCCGAAACAGTCAGGTTGCTGCACCGCATAGTCAGCCTGAGGTGCAAGATGGTGTGCTTACGTGTGGAAATATCGTTTCTATTGAAATGCATTTTCGTACATCGCTATCCTCGTCCAGTGCTTTTACTGTTGCGTAGAAACAAACTCAAGCCCTCTGCGGCTAACCTTAAACGTGTGGCGTCCGCTCACCTAGAGACGGCTCAAACCAGACTTGCGGAACTACTCGAAACTCATGCACGCTTACTACCCGTGGTGGAGGATCTCTCTTTGTGTTGCCGGATTGTTTTCACTAACTTTTGTAAATCAACACTTGATCGTGCGAGACGAAATCGCTCCGCTCGTTTAGAAAATTCGCTGATGAACAACCAGGAGGAGGAACCCATTGCTCGTGATCCCAGTAAGTACGTGATGAATTTATCGAACGTACAACTTGATGCGTTGCAATTAGAAGCATTATCACTTGGGCTTGATTACAAAGTCCCCCCTAAGACCTTGAACGGCTTGTTCATAGAAGCCCAATTTGAGAACTTTTTTGACCAGTTTAAGGAGCTCCAACCAACCAGCCCTGATAAGCATATTTGGTTCAGAAACAAGTTAACTGATATCGCCCATGAGGTAAAAACCATGCCAATTAATGAAAAATGTGCCATCACAGCTCGACATTTTCAGGCTTTACATGAACTACGAGCTAAGGACGTAGTCGTAATAAAACCAGATAAAGGTTCAGGAGTGGTAATCATGAATAAAACCGAATACAATGAGAAGATGTGCGTTATACTCAACGATGCGAGTAAATTCGAACGGCTCACGAAAGTGGGGGAAATAACCAATGTCGAAATGCGCATAATTCGTCACCTGGAATTACTTCTCCTCCACCGCGTGATAGACTTGGATACATTTAATAGTTTGAAGCCGAGTGGTAGCACTATTCTCCAGTTGTATGGGTCCCCAAAGACACATAAGTGTGAAGTGCCACTCAGGCCAATCCTTTCAATGATGAACGCGCCCCAGCACAAACTCGCTCGTTGGTTAGTGAAGTTGCTAGCTCCGCTGAAACAACAGTTCAATCCGTACAGTCTTAAAGACTCGTTTCAACTCATTGATGATCTGGATGAACTCAACCTGTCAGACAAAGTTATATGTTCCTTGGATGTAGAATCCTTATTTACCAACGTGCCGCTACATCAGACGGTTGATTACGTATGCGAATTAGCTGAAAACGGTGGCTGTTCGCTACCAATTCCGACTGAATTGCTAAGGGAATCTCTACTATTGTGCACGGAGAATGTGGATTTTCACTTCCGGAATACACCGTACCGTCAGATTGACGGCGTAGCAATGGGTAGCCCATTAGGTCCTGTGCTCGCTGATTTCTTCATGTTGATGGTAGAAAGAAGCATTTCTACAGAAATAGCCCAGGTGCCATACTACAAAAGATATGTCGATGATATCTTGGCTTTCTGTTCGTCGGAGCAGCAGCTCACACATTTGGTAGAACGGCTCAATGGTGCTCATGCTAATTTACGGGTTACATGTGAAATAGAACAAAACCATTGTCTACCATACCTGGACATACTCATAACTCGCAGGGAGGATGGATTGATTAAGAGGTCAATTTACCGAAAATCTACTTGGTCCGGTCAGTACCTGCACTTCACCAGCTTCACACCAGTGCGGTACAAACGGACACTTGTGAAGACTCTAGTTAGTCGTGCCAGACGAATTTGTTCGGCCGACTGTCTGGACGATGAGCTGGTGTTCATTACAGCAACACTAATGGCGAATGGCTACCCTCGAAGATTTATCGAGAAACACAGCCAACCACGAGGACCAAAGGACTTGGTGCACACGGCAGCTAAGAAGAAAGTGTATATCGAGTTACCTTTCAAAGGTGACTTAGCCACGCTGAAGACAAATAAGCGTATAATTTCTGCTACACAAGGAAGTTACTATGCTGCACAAGTTGTCGTTATCAACCGAACCCGCAATTTGCCCATACCTCCAACGAAAGAAGCTCAGCCTATTGGGGCCAACTCACACTGTGTATACCAATTTGTATGTGACTGCGGAAAAAGTTACATAGGCAGAACCAATAGAACGCTGACTTCCCGAATAAAGGAACATGTACCAAGATGGGTTCAACGTGAAGTTGCTCAGATTGCCTACCCTCGTCAGATTCCATGTTCGCGCAGACCGCCGGCTTCCTCGATAGGCAAACACCTATTAGACTCGGGTCACCAATTATAACTGGGCTCAGCGTTTAAAGTTGTCTTACGTCCCACTTATCCCTGCTTCCTTCGGTTTGCTGAGGCTGTCGCAATTAGCCGGATTAAGCCCGCCTTGTGTGTTCAGAAACAATTATTTGTTAGCCTATAGCTGCCTTGGACGTAGGTGTGAACTTCCGTCATTCAATTTGCACCTTAAGCTTGTCTGGTTGCACCCACTGTTAGCTATATCTATGCTTGCCGGTTATCGTAAATGGTACTGAGGAGACAATACGAAATGCATGCATCTACCAGCCTTCGTCTTCTTTCCGTGCTTTACAAAGATAGCGATGGTAAACCAAGTAAAATATATACACATACACACGCAAAGCTCAGTGGTCCAAAGTAATTAAGTAGGTAAAAGCATTGTCCGTGATTCAGTGAAATTACCAGTCAACTTATCAGACGCAGATGCCTCTGTGCTTCAAATCTCAGGACGGTAAGCTGAACAATATTGCTTTAAATATATTAATCAATTAAATACATAAATAATTTACAAATTTTCCGACGGTGTGAGAAGCGTTTCTTTAAAAAATAATAAATCAAAATTTGCTGTTTTATTTACCTGAATTAGTATCTTTTCTTAACTAAATGCAGGCACACAATTTAAACTTATGTTAAACAAAGTAATCAAATCGTCCTGCTATTTTATTACAACAACCGTTTAACCAGTATTCTTCACAATCACGTTTAATATATACGGGTTGAGCAAATGGAAATGCAAAGGGTCTGTGGTCCAAAAAATCCATATGTATATGTTTTTGGCAAGTCAGTCAGCCACAACCGAAACTGTCTCCCAAAGCGTTATCCAAGAACTTTGATACCCCTCACATATTAATCGCCTTTTGTTCAATTAAATATCTACCAACCATAATTATTAAATTACGCATTGTACGAAATGCGCTGGTATCTCTTGGAAGTTTGTTCTCAATCTTTGAGTAGTGGACTGAAGTGAAAGCTTCCCTGTTTCTCGACTAAATTTTGGAAACGACCTTTATCTTTTGCTGCGGATCAAGCAGCTGCTGTGTAACGAAATGTGACCACCGTCATCAGAAGTATGAATCTGATAGTTTATGATACTGAAAAAACACAGTTTCATCTTCATTCTCCGAAGCCAGACCGGATCATATCCGAGCTGATTACAACTCCCTTTTTATATCATCTTTAAAGAATAGCCACAAAGCTTATATAAATGAAGCGTCGCTACACAATCAAAAGAGCGAATTGGTCGGCTTTTAATGATTTCATTGAAAACTGAGCAGTATCCTACACAAATAAAAACCTCTGTCTTGTAAATCCAGATGCGAGCTTCCGTGAGAAAATTATCGAAACACAAGAGTACAATGGTATTCATGACCTACGAGGATTGAGGCTCACTTCGCGAGAACAGTGTTGCAGATCCTGGTCCCCTAGCTTTTATGTGCGAACGATTCGGTGTCTTAAATGGAGTTTTCTACTTTTAGCCACTTTGAGAGAAGGGCGATTTTGGACCGACTATCCATAAATCTCGTCAAAGTCAAATTAAACATAGATACGGTGTTCTGTAGCACTGATCACTTGCTAAACTTTGATGTCATCGGCGTAGAGCAAACTGTTTGACGTAAACTGACTCACTAGATTTTTCATGAAGACCTTGACTAGACCGGTTCTCAGTACCGAACGTTGTGGCACTCCGTATTCTATGTGAATTAGGTTTGACATGGATTCAAGTACTCTTACATGCAGATGTATGTGCGAGAGAAAATTGTAGATCCACCCAAGGAGAAGATCCCTAATGCCACATCCTTGAACTTTGGCGAGAAGTATAGGATGGTCCAATGGTTAGAATGTCTTAGAGAAATCAAGGTAAGCCATAACAATTGCACCAGTACACACTGCTTCAGTCCAGCTATATCGTGCTGACAACAGGTTGGTTGTGCACGACTGATTTTGGCGGAAGCCGCGTTGCTGTTGAGCAGTGTAACCAAAGGCGTCCATATAAGACATGAGTGCTTCAGCAATGACCGCTTCCATAACTTTTGAAAGAACTGACAGTATAGTCGATAATTAGCTGGGTCGGAGCGACTATACCCTTTGTATATAGGCGTTTTTGTTCTGTGTTTCCACAATGCAAGATGGTGCCGCTCGTCAAGCAGTGCTGAAGCAGTGGCACCAAAAGTTCGTTCGAAATGGCAGCCGCCACAGCAAGCGTCTTTGAGCGGATGTCGTCAATTCCTGGACAGGCGTGCAGGCGCATGGATAGCAGCTATCTTCTCATCATGTCTACCGTAAAATTTATATGAGCGAGTGCTTGTGTAGACAACATTGATTCCAAAATTCAGGAGGCCACAGGATGCAGTGAAACGTTGGTGCATGTTGCTGTTACAGAACATTCGAAGATTCTTTAGCAGACCAAGATAAACCATCCGCTGTTTGAACAGTGGTGAAGCTACTTTTAATCTTGTGAAGCCTGTTCATGCACATGTAGAGAAGTTTATGATGTAAAGTTAATCGCTTGGCTAAAGCAGGTTGCTAAGCTAGTAGTTTGGTACAGTGGTTACGGTGGAAAACATATACCTTCCAGGTTCTCGGACTCGGATCGGTTTTGTGGGTATGCCACGCCGCCTTGCGCATCACTACGCGTATGCGTGTCCTATACCATATAAACGATGCCACGTTTCTCGAACTGGTAGTCTATGTTTCCCATATTCCATTAAAGATGATGTTAAAGTTACTGACGAAATATTCTAAGGCAGCATCTTGTGCATCCTCGTTTAGTAAACTCAAGTCAGTCGCTTCAAATAGTCGGGTTAAGGTGTCATAAAGGTTTATGTTTCGCGTCGTTTGAGTTCTATCCTCGGGATATTCAGCTAGCAAGTGTACATGTAATGTAAAGTCGTATAATCCCTGTGGCCTAGAGGAGTACCAAATTATCACCCTCTCAATCAGCATAGCTTCATTAGGGAATATTCGGTCCAAGTTGGATGGTATGTTTTGTCCCCTGCATTAGGTGGACAGAGTGACGCGGCCATAAAGCGGAAATTTGGAGGCAAGATCTTGCAAGTCTAAATTGCATTGCTGTCCTGGTGTAGCCTGGGATTCTAGCGCATATATGTTGAAACCGCTGACGACCAGAGCGTGGCTGTACTTCGTGGTTATCACCCGCCTCAACGTGGCCACTAAATGGCAGTTCATCACGGGTGTAGACGATGGTGGGCATTAAGCAACAGGCCCTCGGCCAACGTCGTTCCCTCTCAGTACGAAGCTACACTAAATGGAGTCAGCGACATCCGTTTTCGAATCCTGTACGGGTTCGCACTGCAGTTTGTTATGAAACTAGAAGGCTACCTCAGCATCCTTGCTGACTCTATCATTCCAGACTGCGGACATACCTGTTAGCGCGATTTCGGCATACGTTATCTCACAACCTAGACATGTTTTCTTGACAAGGATGAGGTCAAAAGCTGCTGACGCACGTCTAAGTCTTATTTCAGCTTATTTGCTGAGTAGATATCCGGCGTTTTTATAATTGCTTGAGAGATTATCGGAGACCAAACGTGTGTTGGATGTGATGGATGAAGCAAGTGAGTTCCGCCGACCTATCTTTGGTCGGCGGCTAATCGATTTGGATGAGTTGCAGAATTTCGAGACGAATATGATAGTTATTCAAGTATCAGGTGCCCAGATCCCAGTGTGTTCTCGTGTTCTGTGCTGTTCGTCCGGATGTCATCGCTACTGTTGAAAACCCCACCGTGCAAGGTATTGAAGCTGGTGTTTTCTTTGAGAGTTGCGCCTCCACTGAGTTGTTATTAGAAGGTGGTATTAATGCTGCTTTCAAACAAATGTCTGTTCGCATCTGCTACGGAATTTAGTCCAGTTCTCCAGAAGCTCTAATGCCGATAGTTTTGATTAAAACACAGTAAACAGCATGGGACAGCACACATTATGGATCGGAATTACGAGGATCCTTGTCGAAGAGGTTGACAAGATATTGTAGGCGGTGTTTTACAGACCTAGTGTCATTGCTCTCAGTCGTGTACCAGAAGATCGTTGGAAGAGGAATCTGTAAGATTAAGAACACCGTGAACAATCACATATATCTCACCTTGACTTTTGCTGTTCCTTACTCTGTCAGCGGGATCCGCTGAATGTTACCTCCACGGGATTTTATGTAGTATGCGTACTTTATGTCTGGCGTTGCGGAGCGAATTCGCAGACAGCAGAACAGCCTCTGTCTCATCCGCCGAGTTTAGTGTTATCTGTGTTAACCGCGGTTTACCGTAGTGCAATGTGATTGGGTGACGCGAGACGCGTTTTAGTGTTGTGGAATCAGTAGGGATACCGATCACCATAAAGATGGAACTCCCTTGATTTCTCTCGATTCTCAGCCTACGCTTGCTTTATTGGATTTGCATTCAGGGACAAGAGAGAACACAACGTTTAAGGCACCATAGTTGCCTTTGGTGGCAACTGGTATTTGTGCCGTAGGTTCCGGTGCTTTTGGTGGATTTGTGAACTGCACTGGTTGAAGCCATCCGTACGGTTCTAATTTAGTTTTCACTAGATTGGTCAACAACGTTACCGGTGCCATTTCCGGTGTTTTCTTAGCGGCAACCACTTCGTGTTATCGGGTTCCTCACTATGGCTGGTTTACGGCAGTTTAGCATCTCTTGTATAAAGAACAAACTACTAGGTGTAACACGTTGTAGAGTAGTTGAAGCGGGCACTCCGCAGACAATGTTCGTACCTATGGGATAGGAAGAGAAAGGAGTTGGTACTGCTTGAGACTCAGTCGTTAGGGCAAGGTCGAGAAGCCAGGCTCTCTGCTTCTACTTGAATGGGGAATTGGAGAGCTTATTTTCATGTATAATTGCAAGTCGGTTTTCTCCCAAAGGTATACCTTTGGCGCACACCAGTTCCTCGACTGCTTCTATTAGTCTTTCACACTTCTTTAATAGCACAGTTAGATAGCTAACAGCTGGGATAACACTGCATACTAGATAGAACGAAAACGCCTCTGTCATGTTATTGTACCGTCTCGGTGTTTTCGGTCCCGTCCCAAGATATTTTGTGTGAAAGCTTTTCAAGAAAATGCTGCAAAGTAGCCCGATCCTCACCAATTTCTATACAACCTACATTTGCTCTTAAGGTGAGATATTCGCCGAAAGCGTGTTGTTATAAGATCACGCTTTTTTTCGAAAACTCAGTTATCACAGCACTTTGCGTCCAATATAAACGTAAGTCATAGTGACCTGCCTGCTGTCACCAGTGTTTCTTTGTAAGCACACGTTGCAGTGTTGCTCGGTTGCTCGATCGATGCTAGAGCCCGCTAGGTTGGGACTTAGTAAACTAATTTAAATACCACGGTGAAAGCAGATTGTGAGTTCCCCAATTTCTTCACAGATGTATTGAAGTACACCGGCTTGGAATAAGCTTAGGATTTTCGGACTACCTCGAGAATTTGGTAACGAATGTTGTTACAAAGAAGGGCAATGGGCAAAAAGTGAATGAGTTAGCCGCTTGTACCAAATCACGGATGAGAGTCAAATTCGTTAGTGATGATTAGGCTTTTAGTGTTAAAAGCTAACCCCACGTATGCTTGATCAATGTGTGAAGCTAGTAAATTCGGTTCGAATAAACATATGGTGACTATATCGCGAGTCGATAGAGTGAATTATTCGAAATGACCCGGGAGCAAACGCGTCAAGTGTGTGTGTGTGTTGCCAGTAAGTTTATAAGACACAAAAACATTCATTAGACCGAAGCCTGTCTTACCAATGTTCCAACACTTAGCTATTGCTGAAAGGTTCAGGGATCTGCCATTACTGCAAATCGAAATCACATAATGTAACCCAGAACCCAATATGGATAAAAGCCTGATATAATTTGCTCAATCTCACAGTCAATAGAGTTTGCAAACTCTGGCAATTTAAGCATGGATAAACACTTGTTATCATGGAAACTAACTTTAGGATAAGAATAAATATCTATACTGCATAACGCAAATTAATAACACATTACATGCTTGTATTAGACTCTACTTCACATAACTGAAAAAGATTTCCAAATGTCCTATCCTCTACTACCTTCCTACCGCTCTTTGTCCCATGGTTGTGATTCCCTTTACCGTTTTTCCAACCACTTTTCCTGTATTAACCGATCTTTATTATCTGGCTCACAATGGAGTTTGTGTACCGTGCTAAATTAATTGAGTTTGTTTGCAATTTAAATACATAGATGACCTGCATTCAACCTGTGCATGTATTGACCTACATTTGCTAATCGCTGTGGTATTCGGATACTAGCAAACAAGAAATTCTTTACGTCACATGTGAGTTGACCTTGTGGCAAGATCACGCGAGTAGAGTTCACATACATGAAACCGCCTCGTCCGTGGGACAATTGTAAATGTTACTCCATGTGCAATTGAAACACTTGCAATACCATCACTGTGTGTATGGGTGTGTAAGGCACTCGACGGACGCCCACGTTTCACGGCAACCTTCCTTTCCGATTGGTCATGTGTAAGAGAGTTAAAGCCAGAGTGCATTGGTACGAGCTTATTGTGCATCAACTTGAAGCTAAGCTGGCTGGCTACCTTGGATTGTTGTCTTTGTTAGATAGTTTTGTGTTGGGAAACACAGATTACTGTGTTATTTACCTTGTTGTTTTTAATTATTAGTAATAGTACCAGAATCGAGTTCCGGTCTTGTTTTGTTGTAAACGGTGGAGACGTGTTAAATCAAGACTTTGTTGAACAGCGCCTTTGACACTTGTAGTAACCGATGACACGTAAGAGACGTGTCAAAGACGGGACGGTATAGGAGTTGGAGGCGACTGAACCCAACGTATATTGTGCAGGCTGCAAAAATAGACAGTAAATCAACCAGAGCGAGAAACGGTGCGGCAAACTGCTCACCAAAACAATTTGTGTCAACGGAAGCGCAGTCAGTAAAGCAAGTGGATGTTAATCAAGTTAAAAGTAACGTAAAATCCAATGTTGCTAAATAATGAAAGCAAGTTTTTTCCCGGTAAATTACAATGGCCTCTCTCTAGAAGGCTGAAGGATGAAAGCATTTGATGGAGCTGTTTGTGGGGGAAACGGGAGGTGAGGTTGGGTGCTAACAGTTGCATGGGCTTGAACAAGGGTTTCCAAGAAGGGGTATGTAGCAGAGTTCGCTGGGTCCGGGCTTTGGTTATTTCTTAGTTATGATGATCATGTGGACCAGAGTGCATCATCGGTGGCCGTCGGGGCTGGCTGATCGGACTGCAAAAATTTGCTTAGCTCAGAAAGAAGGTTGACAGAACATTCGATCCTTTGCATACCCGACGGTACACTTGGGAGGTGTCACCCTCACTATCGCACTACCGTCCACGGTCCTTGTCCCACGAAGAAATCCAGTCGCCCTGGTCCCACGAAGAAATTCGGTGTCCTCGTCACCAACGCCTAGTCTGGCGTTTAGGGAAGAACTCATTCATGGCTTTCTGCGGCCGAGGGCGACTGACTGTTCTTTGGGTCAGGAAGGGGGCCTTGGGTCGGATGGCGAATCACTCGGGGGTTGCGTTGAGCCGGTTTTTTCGTCGCTCGATGGTTGCCTTGGCAGTTCTGGTAGTCACTGAAACATAGTTCTTAGAGGGGCTGGGCCATGGTCGGTGGAAAGGGCTAGACGCCGGAGAGGGAACATGGCGTGCATGATAAAGCAAATGCGCATTTTAAGTTTTCAATTGTCGATTTGTCGATTTTGCAAAACACTTGTGAACAAGACGTGCGATTGTCAATATAGACGAAAAAGACGAGT
>CALYDF020010075.1:0-10296 GCA_944474145.2 Dicrocoelium dendriticum
TCGTAAATAGTTGCAATATATATATATATCTATGTATATATATATATATGTATATATATATATATTGAGGAGGAGGTGCCTGCTGAGCTGAAGGATGCCCTTGTGCTACCACTGTACAAAGGCAAAGGTAGCAAGCAATGTTGCACGAATTATCGTGGCGTCAACTTGCTGAGTTGTGTGGGCAAGGTGATTGCCCGAATCCTGCTCAATCGCCTCGTGAGTCAGATTGTGGAACCAAACATGGCGGAAGAGCAATGTGGATTCCGTTCGGGTCGCAGCACTATAGATATGGGGTTTGCGGCTCGTCAGTTGCAAGAGAAGTGCAGAGAACGACACCAGCCGTTGTACTCGCTTTTTGTTGATTTCACCAAGGCATTTGATACGGTGAACCGCGAGGCACTGTGGCTGGTGTTGGGTAAGTTTGGTTGCCCGCGTAAGTTTGTAAGTTTAATTGAATGTCTGCACAGTGGTATGCGAGCGAGGGTGCAGCTGAGTGGAGAGACCTCGGATGACTTTGCAGTTGTCTCTGGTGTGAAGCAAGGCTGTGTCTTAGCTCCTGCCCTGTTTAATATATATCTTCATGCAATGTTGTCTTGTGCTTTTGATGCGGCTTGTGCTTACGGTGTTCGTGTGGAGCATCGTATTGATGGTGGGTTGCTGAACATCCGTCGTTTCGGTGCGAGAACTCTAGTCTGTGAGACAACTATCCGTATGTTGCTGTTTGCTGACGACTGTGCGTTGTTTTCACACAGCGCGGATGAGTTGTAGCAAATGACTAGTGCTCTGGCTTCGACAGCGGCCAAATTCGGGCTCACCATCAACACAAGCAAAACTGTCTGTCTGTTTCAGCCTTCACCGGAGGTGCCATCTTCAATATTGCCGCAGATCAGCATTGGTGCTGAAGTATTGGAAACCACCTCCCGCTTCTGCTACCTTGGGAGTGTGATGTCGACTGATCAGCAGCTACACGTTGAGTTGCGTATTCGCGTGTCGAAGGCGGCAGCGGCATTCTGGAAGCTTGAGTACCGAGTGTGGAACAACCATCAGCTTAGCATTGGCACGAAGCTGATGGTGTACAAATCCATGGTACTGTCCGTTCTTCTATACGGCAGTGAAACGTGGACGATGTACCGGCGGGATGTGCGATATCTCGAGCGGTTCCATCAGCAGTGTCTGAGACGAATTTTGCGGATCAGTTGGGGCGCCAGAGTTGCAGACACGAGAGTGTTGCGCCGAAGTGGGATGTATGCAGTGGACGGCATACTTTTACTGCGACACCTGAGATGGCTCGGTCATGTGAGCCGTATGGATACGACGCGGATGCTGAAACAACTTTTATACGGTCAGCTGAGTATTGGGAAGCGGCATGCTGGGAAACCAAAGTTACGTTACCAGGACATGATTAAAGTGAGCCTCACACGTTCTAATCTTGATGGCAGATCATGTGAATCGAAGGCGGTTGACCGTGGTTCATGGCGCGATCTAATCACGAAGGCAGTTGCTAAAATGCGGGAGAAAGCCTTCATGCATGCAGAGAAGAAGCGGCAAGTGCGGAAGCGGCAAGCACCAATGAATTGTACTCCATCGACATCGAGCGCATTGTGCTGTAGAACATGCGGTCGCGAGTGCCTTAGTCAGGCAGGCCTAGTGAGCCATGAGAGAGGTCACTCGGGACCACTGCCGAAGCGACGATGGGTCCCGCAGTGAACGTAGGCAGCACCGGCGCAGCGTTTGTAGGCACGCTGAATTCGATTTACTAACCGCGTGCTTGCATGCTAAGTCTCTTTATTTCAGGTGGTGGGTTTACAGTTTTTTACCTTATTGCTTTTCTTTCTCATATAAATATCTCCCTGTACTCTATTCCATTAACTTGCACACATCGCTTCAGCCAATTGTATTAGACTTCCACAACATTTTTGTGTTCGTGGCATTCCGTGAACTATACTTCCTGACCTCGTGCACTTAGCTAGGATCTTTTTGTAAACAACTTATTACATATGCTATTTAATTAAGGTTTCTATCACCGTTTCCTTATGCATTAATCGAATTTTTCTCTTTTTATTTCTCTCTCTCTCTCAAGTGTTTGGCTGCTGTTTGATATCCCCGGTGTGGCTGCGCTTGATGTGCATGTTGACAAGGTGCCTACCTGTTTACTACCCACTACCTCATCCATCTGGCTCCAGGAGACAGTTCGTCGTTGCTGGAGGGGACGGGGTGCACGGTCCTTGTGGTCGGGCTAGACTCAAAGAGTGGTTCCATGCACTCAGTGTGGAGCGGACTACGGTTCAGCCACCGCCTTGTGTGCGCTTGATTCCCCAAATACAGCGTGCTTGTGTTTATCTGTAAAGGAGTGTGGGCCGGCTCCGTCGATGAAACCTGGCTCCCATCCACATGCCTCCCGGCCTTATTCCTTCGGGTTTACACTGGATATGGGGTGTGTGGATGGAGCTGTGAGTGGTGCAGCGGAAGCCCCCACGGTCCCTCCGTAGGCGCAGGCGTCCTGTGGCTGGTAACATTGACAGACAACTCTGAAGCCGGATGTCATATATATATATATATATATATATATATATATATATATATATATATATATATATATATATATATATATATATATATATATATATATATATATATATATATATATATATATACCCCAACTCAGACCATCTCCATCTGATGATTTCAAACCAAGTCGAAACAAGTGTTGTGGTGCTCCAGTGTTGGGAAGAGCAACACCGCAACTATTCTGTTCTTGGTGGTACTCTGCAAACATACATGGTTATAAATTTTGGTTACAGGACCACGCGGCCCCACTGGGATCTGCAGTGTTGATCTCTCGGTCATGAGCTCACTGTTCTTGAGCAATAATTCAAGCACGGACGGTTTATTTCCCACTCTGAATGGGGTGAGTCAACTGATATGACTGAATATCAGACCGCTTGCAACAAACTAGCAAGTCAGCCTTAAGACATTCGCCGAGTGATGCCGTAATTCCCAGATCGTGATCATTGAAGTAACCTGCGAGGATAAGATGGCTGCATCGCCGTCGGATGACCCGCCCAAGTCTAATGTCTGTCCGGAGCCCAACTCTGTGGTGGAGATTGGGGTCCGATAAACAACTGCCAAAGAGCAAGTGTCGTTGAGCCTTCGTCGCAGGCTGCAGCAGAGTGAGTTTATGGGCAGTGTTCGCATTGTTTGTCAATTCAGTAGTACATGGTGTATTGGAAATCATGTCCGAAACTTGGACCGGCCGCACTCACGTGCTGACGTACGCAGGTACGCTGAATCTCCAACTGTCCAATGGCGAATGTTGTTTCCCGAATGTGCCAGCGGAAGTGGATGGCAGAGGTGGGTTTGGGACATAGAGGCAGGAACGGTGTGTCCACGGTCGCGGTGCAGACCAAAGGAACCTTGGCCGTTCGGCCGTGAGAGGTGAATGTTGGCCCAACATCAAAGACCAAATCGATTTGTCATACTACGATCGATTGGTTGCCGGATCTCAGGCGGATGAAAAAGCCAGCAAAGGGGATCCCGTGAAACGGTTAGTGGCATGCTGTGCTGGCAAATGAGAAGAAAAGTCTGACTCTGTGCGATGACCGTTCGACGGGCACCAGTTGCTATCGCAATACATGGCAGAAGAATATCGCGACAAACGCTGGTATATTCTCATGACTGGCTTCCAACCATCTCGAAAGTTCAAGTTCAAGTTCCGGTGATACTGGAACGATTGGATGAATCCCGTAAGTGTTCCTTCTTAAGTGGGTCATTGATCCAGTAGTTGATGGAGGTTGTTGCGTGCCTGGTTCTCCCAGCCACGTCAAGAGAAAGTACTCACACCGCCTATGTACACAGACGTTCTATTCACAAGTCTGAGGTAATGTACAACTATCTGTGCATTGAAATGTCTCACCCACTCGATCGATCGCCTGATCCACCGCACTGGGGCAGATGATGCTCTTCGCCCAAAGTCTCGGCCACCGTCACAGGGGTGTTCCGAATTATTGATGGATCCTAAAAGAATACCAGACAACACAACTTGGGCCACCAACGTCGCAACGAGACTGGACCTTAACGTGGTGCGACGGTTTGCGTACCTCCTTGACCCATTGAGCTATACTGGGTGATACGTCCGGGCACTTCGAGAGCTACTCCTACCAGGTTGGTCAATTGTGAGTGATCACACAAACTCGGTCTCCTGGTCTTCCAATGTTATGTCGGAGCCGCACGACTGTTTCAACCCACCGCTATAACATCCAGCTTAAGGATTTGAAATGGGATAGCGTCCATTTCTGTAAAACTAAATAATCGCCACCTCCCCGCTGCCTTGCGGACAGGCTTTTGAGCCAAGGGCTTCGGAACAGGACCCTAATCATCCTCCTGTCTAGGTCTGGACGCCCTGGCATTTTCTCAGCCCACATACAACCGTGACATTTGCTTCAATTATAAACTTCATCCTGCATCGACTGTAGCGCAGATTATCAAGGGTCGCCTTATCTGCTGCATACAGCAGGGCGGATAAGCGAAAAAATGCTACTGCTAACGCCTCCCTTCTTCCATTACCACCTTTTTCGCTTACTCCCATCCCGTCCCCATTAGTAACCGTCCTTCTATAATTCCCAGCTTAACTGACAGCAATCCAAGTGCTACTGGAGTAGAACCATCTGAAACCACCTTCCCAAAACAACCATCGGACGTCTATCGGCAACAGCCCCTTATAAAGCCACGCTGTCCTGTTTCCATGGTGACCTTCAGTGTTCGCACTCTAAGACAAACAGGTCAACAGGCTGCACTCGCACACACCTTGGACACACTGGGTATTGATGTGTGTTGTGTGTCCGAAACTATGATCAATGACCCTCATAAGGTTGCTGAATTAACTGCACCCGGACTACCTCTCGTTATTGGTTGCACGCATCCGGAGACGCCGATGCGGCACTCACAGGTCAAGCTGGTGTAGGTATCATTCTAAGCGCCAGGGCTGAGCCATCTCATTGAATTCATTCATTGAATTCCGGTGAACAACCGATTGTCTGTAGCACGTTTGACATCAACTAACATCGATTCACGAAGTAGTACAAAACGCTGTTTGTTTGTGATTTCCGTTTATGCTCCCACCGACTACAGTTCAAATGCTGTCAAGGACACATTCTATCACGAACTGAACGCGCTACTACACAGTGCTACTAGTTCAGGAATCATGATACTTGCTGGGGAAATGAACGCACAATTAGGGCGTCTGAGCTCTTCAGAAACTCAACTAGGTGATAATTATGCGCTTAATCCCGAACTGACTGACAACGGGGAGCGTGTGCTGTAACTGTGTGCGGAGCACCAGTGGTTTTTTAGTAGCACTGCTTTTAGACACAGTGCGCGCCGAAGTGTCACTTGGCGTCCTCCTGTAGCTGGCCAGCTATGGATCCAAATTGACCACATAGCCATAAGTTACAGATGGCATGGTTCCATGCTGGATTGCCGCTCCTACTGAAGTACCTGCGTCGATTCTGATCATGCCTTGAAACAAGGTCGTTTCTCCATGAACTTTACCGAAAGGCGCACCAGACGTCTCCTCCAATTGGCAGCTGAGAAATTGTCTCAACCCTCGGTCAGGCAAGCCTATCCAGACGCACTGCGTAAGGAATTTTCGCTGTATTCTCCTAATGACACTGAGCTTCAGTAGAATAGGATCTCGGCCGCCACGCATGAGCAGGAGCATTTCCTTGTGGCACTATCCATCGTCACCGCAACAGTCACTGAATATCGGCGAGGTCGGTGAACCTGTTGGAATCCAGAAGAAACCACGCGGCTGGCTCTGAACAGAGTGTGACCAGACAGGCTATTAGCTGCGAACTAAAGCGGAGTTTACGTGCTGACAAGAAAGCCTGGTGGACCAGTCGGGCTCAAGAAATGAAGGAAGCGGGCGCAGTAGGCAATTACCGCAACATCTTCCAGCTAATCCTCACCACTAGTCCCAGAAAACCAGGCGTCTGTGAAACATTCAGAGGCAGCGCAGATGCGCTGGTACACAATAAGGAGCGCCGTATGGCTCGTTGGGCGGAACACTTTCAAAATTAGTTCAGCGTGCCTGCTGCTCCCGGACCTCTTGCTACTCAGGTGATGCACCATTAGCCATGGACAGTTAGTTTCGAGCCTCCATCGGAGACCGAGATCCGAAACGCGATCAATGCCGTCAACGGTTTCCGTGCCACTGGCCTGGATTCCTTCCACCTGCACTATTTAAGGGTGGAGGTGAGGTTCTCTGCAAAGCACTGACCACCCTATTCGAAGTATCTGGAAGAAAGAGTGTCCCGGCTAATTGGAGTGGATCGATTATAGTGGCAATATACAAGAAGGGCAGTCGCACAGACTGTTCTAACCACAGGAGTATTAGTCTAACGCCAATTGTGACAAAATTACTGGCGTCGATTTTCGTTCGTCGCCTCACTGCGGAACGGGAATCTCGGATTAGGGAAGAGCAGGTCGGTTTCCGCCCAGGATGTGGCTGTATAGACCATATGTCCACTTGCAGCAGGTGCTAGATCAGCGCCACACATACCGCAGACCGACAATAGCTGTGTTCCTCGATTTCAAGTGTGCGTTCGATTCAGTCGATCCATCGATTCTGTTCGAAATACTTGCGCGGAAAGGTGTTCCCACGAAATATGTGAACATCCTTCCTACTCTAGAATCGAACACTACAGGCCGCGTCATGGTCTACGGTGCCCTAACGGATAGCTTTCCGACCACAACTGGCGTTCGTCAGGGTTGTCCGATTTCCCCTTTTTTCAATTTCGTTGTGGATACTACCATGGTGGGTTACGTTGCGGAATCTCATGATGTAGCCGTTGAAGTGCTGTCTGATAAAAGGTTACTTGATCTTGATTATGTGGACGATACTGTCTTGCTTCCTGACGATATTGTGGCGGCACATTCATCCCTTAACAACCCCAATAGAGTGGTCCCATTGTTTGGTATGCGCTTTGCACCTTCAAAGTGCAAATTGTTGCTGTAGGACCACCAGCCACTTGATGACCCCTTGACCCTTGTTAACGAGGAACTCGAGGTGGTTGATCATTTCACTTATCTTGGCAGCTGCATCCGCAAAGATGGGCACATAGAAACTGACGTCAGCTCCCGCATTGCAATGGTCAGAGTCGACTTCTTGAATCTGCGACATCTTTGGCGACAGAAGGGAGTTTCCCTCTGTCTGAAAGGTCGTGTATACAAAGCCACGGTGAGGGCCGTTTGGCTCTATATTAGTGAGACTTGTTCTCTTCGGTCCAAAGATTTGAGGCGCCCTCAAGCCTTTGGTCATGATTGTCTGCGAAGCATTAATCGTGTCGGATGGCACCAGCGTGTCCGCAACGGTGATGCGCGTAGGCGAGTACTAGGTAGTGAGAATCATGCTACCTCCCTAGAACAACAAATAGCACAGAATCAGTTAAGTTGGCTCGGGCACGTGATACGTATGTGTTAGGAAGGAATACGCGAGTTGAACAAGCCAGGACCCCATCGCTGCGGCCGGCGATCCAAACTCATCCGCCCTGATTGGGGCGAACAGAGAGCCAACCAGGAGAAGCGGCCAATAAACGCTAGGTTGAAGTTCCTTTGCTGGCTTTAAGTTAACCTTTCCAGAGCTTTCCACGGTCGATTTAAACACTATCCCGAACTTTCCATTTTACCTTTATAATGAACGGTGTGATTTGCTAATTCCTTCCTGTGTCTCTGCTCGTCCGATCCGGTCTTCTCTCTGTCCTGCGGGGGCCAGTGACTTCGGGTTTGATTGGGAATCAAGCGGCCATTCAGGTGAGGGGCAAACACTTCAGTATGCCTGGTCACCGCTTACCTAAAGGGGCCTTGTTCAGTCTACCAGGTATAGGGTGGCGTAAAGTTCGAGGTGGACAGAAGTTGACTTGGCAGCAATAAATGAAGTCACTGACGACCAGACTGGGTGCCGTTGGTCCGTTTCTTTTTCCGGGCTGAAGCCCACGTGACTAGCCTTGTGCTTGGCTCGAGACTTTACAGGACATGGCTCCCAACCGACACCAGTGGCGCGTCTGCTGCCGTCTTCTAATCGGATTGCCTGTTTAACGTGTGTTTGGTGCTGAGTTATCTGCGGGGTAATGACTGATTATGACGTGAGGCAGTGAAAGCTGCTAGGAATCTGCCTCGCCGACGCCGCCTTATCTTTGCACGATAGCCAGCTGTTTGTGACGGTATGTTGTCTACGCAAGGTGTAGGCGTCTTGACCCTGAATGTTTGCTTAGGGCATTAAGGTTTTCCGGTAAGTTCCGCTTCTCTACCTCTTACTGATCTTTATTTCATTGGTCCTCATGGTTGTATGGCAGCGAAGCATCAGTTCAAATGGCTGATGTACTGCTGTTGAGGATGATGATGATGATGATGATGATGGAGATGAAGATGCTGGTGATGATGATGATGATGATGAGGATGATTTCCTTAGCAGTCTCTGCTATGCAAATTACGTGAACTAAGGGAGGAAGAGAGTCGTTGGTTCGTGTATAATGCCCAACAATTGTTAGTTTCCGAGAGAAAAGTAAGCGGTGCTTTCAGAGCAAACAATTGTCTTCGATTTCTTCCTCATTAAGCTCAATACAGAAAGAAACGGTAAAAAGCTGACACATTACTTATAGGTGCAAAGCGTAACAGCTTAAGAAAAACCTTCGAATCGAGTTTATTGATATGCGTCTGGCGATTATGTGGTGGACGGCACGTGAGATTTCTGGGTTATGTCTGACGCTCCGCGCTTGGATGATGGCCATGGAGGCTCTAGCGCTTGAAAATCAGTTGACAAATGAGCATAATACAAAGCGTGAGGGAATGTGCAGAAAAATGATTCGAAGTATGAAGATGGGAGTTAGTCAGTAAAAAGGAAATGTTTCGTGTTGCCACCCAAGAGCATCTAGTTGACGCTCAAACCCCTTAACCGTAGCTTCCTTGACAAGAATTGCTGGAAGCAGGTTCCAGGGCTCGATGAATCGATGCGATAAGCGTGTCTCCGCTTAAGCTCGATCGGACCGCGATTTGTGCAGCTTCACACAATGCCCGCGGAGACCAGTTAAGCTTGCAGGACTGAACAGCCATGACAAATCAGTACCCACCTTCGCGGTCAAAATAAGGTGGGTTAGGATTAAGTCCCCTCTAATCCATCAATGGTGCATTGAATGTATCCTGAAATTAAGTAGGCGTTCGGGGTACTTTTGTCCTCCTAACCCCACGGCCAACCGAGTATCGTCACACAACACCCTTTCTAGTGCGGTTTTGTCGCGAACCATGCATGGTGGACAGGTCTGGATGAAATAATCTAGATGGGGTCGCACGAACGCTGAGAAGAGCTTCACAAACCTATCAGCCGTTAGGACTCCGAAAGCACGAAGGATAAATCACAAGATCCGGAACTCTTTACGAGCCGCCTTCTTCTAGTTATCTCCAGAGTAGAGAGTGAAACAGTGGACGACATCTAGATCAATTTTGGATGTTTGTGAGTAGTGTAACGTTTGCAGAAAGTCGAAGTCACGATTAAAATACATGCACAATAATGTGCCTTGACGGGGAATCGAACCCCGGTCCACGAATTTCCGGCCCGCTACTCTACCACTGAGTTACCGAGGGCTGATGATTTCGTACGCAAATTTTAATACATGGCTTCTGCTTGGTGCGCGACGTATTGCCAATGAGTTCACAGTACTTGTCCTGGTGTTTCAGATTGGCTCACTCACCCGTCACTTCTGCAACTTTACACTACTCTCAAAATCCAAAATTAATCTACCATCGCACGGTGGACATCCGAAAGACAGGTACTTTGGTCCATTGGGAAGTGACGGGTGAGTTAGCCAATCTGCAACGCCCGAACAGGTATTGTGAGTTCATTGGCCATACGTCAAGCACCAAGCAGAAGCCATGTATTAAAATTTGCGCACTTAACTCTCCACCCTCGGTAGCTCAGTGGTAGAGCATCGGGCCGGAAATTCGTGGACCGGGTTTCGATTCCCCGTCAAGACACATTATTGTGCGTGAATTTTATTCGTGAATTCTACTTTCTACAAGCTTTACACTAATCAAAAACATCCAAAATTAATCTACCATCGCCCATTGGACATCCGAAGGACAGGTACTTCGGTCCCTTGGGAAGTGACGGGTGAGTGAGCCAATCTGCAACATCAGGACAGATACTGTGAGCTCATTTGCAATACGTCGCGCACCAAGCAGAAGTCATGTATTAAAATTTGCACACCTATTCCTCAACCCTCGGTAGCTCTAATGAACCACGTGAAA
>CALYDF020010076.1:0-10326 GCA_944474145.2 Dicrocoelium dendriticum
TTGACGCGGTAACCTGGAATTTGACGTTCCTTACTAACGAGCTTTTTAGATAAAAACCGGTGAAAAACAGTGTTTGAACAAACACTAACGGAAGCACTTGACGTTTGTCAAATGGTTCAAAGAAGTGAAACACAGCCGAAAGTCCCCAGAGCTATGATCAGGGGAAGACGCCGGATCGGCGTTCAGAAGGATAAGGGCACTACCAGTAACGGTCTTGCGCCCACAGTAGTCTCAGCACTGACACACCCGTTAGTCAGCCATAATACAAATAACAACGTGAAAACCGGTAACTATGCGGCTCCTACACCAGAAAAATTAGCTAACTGCTTTGTGCTCCTTTCCGATCCACGGACGGATGCACTACATGACGCTAAAATGTCAGTAACGTCACTAAACTCATTACCACCTAAGTGTCCGTCGCCTTTGCTTTCAGACTGTAAGACAGCACCACAAGACCAGCTTACAGACGCGCTTCTTAAAGTCCAAAACATCGAAAATGAGCTAAACTCGGTGAAATCAGAATTACAAAATATCAATCAATTGTTAGTTAAAATTCTACCGCTGGCGCAGCTATCGGATCTACATAAATCAGACAAAGTGGAAGATCTTAACGCAGCGGGTGAATTGCTCAACACGCTCGCCAAGGAAGTAAATGAACGAGTAATCCGTGCACGAAATGTAATAATATTTAATGTGCCAGATCGAATACCACTTGAGAAAGTGACACGCTCACTCCTAAGTGTATGCAAAATGGACCGGGATTGCTGCTCATGCAGCCGCCTTCGAAAAACATAAAAACCGACCATGCCCAATTGTCCTCAAGTTCAACAACCAAGACCACGCCAAATGCTTTCTAGACTACAAGTTCATCATAAGAAAGCAAGCGAATCTCGGGCCCATACTGATTAAACAGGACATGACGCCACTGCAAAGGGCGCTCATGTCAAATGTACGAACCCCTAATAAGCGGAGTCTGCACAATTCCATAAATATGCTCCTGGACCCTCTCCAACAGCCCCTCAGAAGAAACGCTACTGAATGGTCTCCAGTAACCGCTGTCACGACCTTTGCCAATTCAATTGTCAATACGACGCCAATACCGGGCATGCAGTTAACTGATATGCATCTGAACTCAACTCCCACGGCAAGGTCATCGCTGGCCTACAACGTTGACATGGACATGTCACAACGACAATGAAATCCTATCGCATTAGAGGTACCGGTAGTTGAAGGACAGGCAAAAGTTACGGCCACCTTGAATGCAATCATGGACAGAACAGAGTGCAGCGAGAAGCCCAACGGCGTGTCTGATGTACGTGACACGTACACTGAGCTCGATAGCCTGTGCTTCCTGTCATCATCTACACCGCTTTCCAGTATCGTAAACGATCTCACGCAGCCTGATACTGACACGGCACCTAAGCCCAGCTGCCCGAACCCAGGTTGTTCTATAACTGTGTCTCCTCAGCTCCCATCAATACCACAATATTATAATAACGAGTCGATGCCCAAACGCGCCAAAACGGCCAAGATAACACCCACTTGTTTAAAATACAAATCACGCTTTACGCCGAAGCCTAGTAAAGCGACAGTCAAGGTTGAGCAGCCACAACGGAAGAATTATCTCCTTGTAACCCCTAGCTCAACAACGAGTAATTGGATTAAACCCAAACCCCCCTACACTTTTAGCCGATCTGCATCGCCACTCTGGCAAAGCCCAAAGCTATACGCAGACCGAGCTAAGTATGAAAATATAGGCAGCACAAACCGTCCGAACACCAGCTGGCCTCAACACCCTCGTTACGAAGCAAAATCTACCACATCTACAGTCAGGACAGAGCGGTCACAACGTAGGAACTACTTACTTAGAACCCCAAACCCCGCGACGCACAACCAGACCCCGCATTCACTTCGCTCCTCTACCGGCCGAACTGCAATGCTGCGCGGGCAAAGCCCAATAAGATATGTCGCCCAGACCAACCATACAAATATAGCCAACATAACTCGTCAAAACAAAACTAGGCCTTCACCCCCAATGCTGCGCGGGCAAAGCCCAATAAGATATGTCGCCCAGACCAACCATACAAATATAGCCAACATAACTCGTCAAAACAAAACTAGGCCTTCACCCCCAATGCTGCGCGGGCAAAGCCCAATAAGATATGTCGCCCAGACCAACCATACAAATATAGCCAACATAACTCGTCAAAACAAAACTAGGCCTTCACCCCCACGACATGAAACGAAATTTCCTACAGCGACAACCGGTATTGAGCAGCCGCAACGCAAGAATTGCTTACTCAGAACACCAAGCCTCGCCGTGCGTCTCCAGACCCCGCGCAAAACCCAACACACCGTTGACCAAGCAGCAAAATCACCGGGACGATACCCACATGGGCGCAACGAACCGATGAACTCTGCACATGCCCCGAACCCCCATCCACCCATCCCATCACGCCAGTCAACACTCCTTCAACAACACACCATAATGCCACAAATCATGACGACACCTTCCGCGGTCCCTTTTTTGTGGGACGCCGCAAGTTGCGGGCCTCCTCTCCTAGCTCGCGAGGGTCATGCGGTGGCTCTCTATCACCTGACCAGATTCCTAGACATGGCACAACTGATTCCAACCAACATATCTCAGGCATTCAGACGGTTCCTCTAAACGCCAACCTCATGACCGACTCCGGGCTAGATTTCTCGGCTCGTATGCATCAGCAGTTACCTCCACATCCTTCCCCCCTCGGATTCGATGCTCCATGCTACTCCCAACCTCTCCCATTAGTTTCCACCGACCGACCCGGCATGCACCTCCACGCATGCATGCAAACAAGCCCCTCACCTCATTCTGGATCGCCTGTGATGCTGCTAGACGGTTCACTCAATTTCAGCAATCCAACCTATAAATATACACCAAGAGATGCCCCAACACCCCCCACTACATATCACTTCGACGAATCTAGTAAGCTGGGGACCCACAATATGCTCCTCATCAACGCCAGGTCTATTAATCAAAAGAATCACCTTCTGGGTCCGATAATTACCATGTCCAAAGCACAACTGGTTCTAATCACAGAGACATGGTACTCAGCCAGTTCGTCTGACTCACCCATCCAAATACCTGGCTACTCTTCATTCTGCAGTGGACGCGAAAAGCGACGAGGCGGAGGATGCCTCATCTACGTCAGCGAAGACTTTCATGCATCTTCCTTCCAAGTACTATCTTTGGGTAACCCGGAAGACTCTATATGGATTCAAGCAGATGGCGAGCACCTAAATCTCCTCATTGGTTGCATCTATATTCGACCACATATCTCAACAGCTGAAATCAAAAAATTGGTCGAGCTCTTCACCGAAGTTTCGCTGTTACCTGCATGCCTTAAGATAATCGGCGGTGACTTTAATATGCCGCACATTGAGTGGTCTACCCAGTCCGCACCTCCCAAATATAGAGCGTTTGTCGACCTTATCTTCGCGTACGACTGGACCCAGAATGTTAACGTACCTACCAGGAAGTCTAATATCCTTGACTTAATATTCACGACAGGCATCAACCAAGCACAGGTTTGTGTGCTTGACAACCTTCTTGGTAGTGATCATAAGGCAGTGAAGTTAACATTCAGACTGCCCACTACTAAGCAGTACAACCTCTCCCCCAGCGAATCCCTCCGTCCTCTACAACGCGTCGACTGGGAAAGCTTCTCCACTCTTCTACGATCTCTTAACTGGGATGCATTCTTTCTGGCAACAGACACAGATATGGCGACCCAAGAGATATACAACCACATTATGTTCTGTCTTGACGTGGTCGCTCCTAAGCAGAACATGAGGAAGCTTACGAAACCAAAGGGTGTAGCGGATACACATAGAGTCCTCAATAAACTGAGAAAAATGCGCTCGAACTACAACAAGACAAAGGATTTCCACATAATAATGCGCATGAACGACACACTAACAATGTGGAGAAACCTGCAAGCCACGTCTGCCACATCAGCGGAACACGCTGCACTCAGCAGTAACAACAAGGTTAAAGCACTCACCCAACTGATGAAACGCAGAGCAAACAACAGAGCTCTAACAATTGCCTCATTATCACTTCCTAATGGCAATCTCATGACGGACCCCGCCCAACTCTGTGATGATATCAGCAAGCACTTTTGCAACTCTTTTTCGGTGCTTGATTCGGCAACTTAGCTTACAGCACCCATGCTCACTGACGATAGACTGACCATCATCGAAGTTAACCTACGCGCAATCATGCGAGCAATTCGTACACTCAAAATGTCCCAATACCCCGGTCCTGATGGCGTTCCATTCGTAGTGCTGATACTAGGAGTTCCGGACATTCCAGTTCTCCTCCTTAATCTATTTACACTATCCATGACAACCCATACCTTCCCCGCTGCTTGGAAGCATGCTGTAGTCCTACCACGACATAAACGAGGATCCCGTCTCGACATTGACAATTATCGGCCTATCAGCCACACACCCATTGCATCAAGAGTTATGGAGAGACTGGTGAAAGCAGAAATCCTTAACTTTCTTTTGCCTCGCAATCTCATTAATAGATCTCAACACGGGTTCCTGCCCTCGAAATCCTGCCAGACTTGTATGTTTGAGTTTTTAAACCACGTCACTGACACGATAAATATAGGGCATAAAGTGGTCATCATCTTCCTCGACATGAAAAAAGCATTCGACCGCGTTCCACACTTAAAACTACTGACCAAACTCGCCTCTTGTGGCATCGCCGGGAAGCTGCTCTCCTGGTTCGCATCCTACCTATCAAATCGAACACAATCGGTGAGCCTGGGCGGCACGCAGTCTTCAAAAAAAGCTGTCACAAGCGGAGTCTTTCAAGGAAGTGTCCTGGGCCCCATGCTCTTCTTACTCTACGTCAATGACATCTTCCAAGTCTTCCGCTGGGGAACGCCATACCTATTTGCAGACGACATCAAAGTCGTATTTTCCTTCGTCTCCGATAATATGAAAGATAACCCATCCACAATACAAAGAGACCTCAAGGCGCTAGAAAACTGGCGCGCTAATATGTAATCTGTAGCAGTCTGGAGATTCCCCGGTTTGCTTGTGTAAAATTCTAACCAAAATTCTATAATTGTACACTTAGGCAACCGGTGTGGTTTGTTGAACTGATTGCTGAGTTCGAATGCTTTACTTGCTCATCGCCATTTTTGCTTGGCGCTCGCTTCGGTTGCAACGCGCGACTGCTCTGTGTGCTTTGCTTGATCCGTTCCCCTAGCTAGAGCGTCCACGGTGTCGTTCATATATAGCTAGCTAACAGGGAATCTTTTGCTGAACCAATAAAAGTTTCCCTGCAACTCGATCCGTCTTCTGGAATCGCTCTCTGGGCTCCCGGAATAGGCAACCCTCTAAATTGGTGACGCCGAATCCGGATCAACCTCAGCGCCGGATATTTGGAACTTTTCTCTGGTGAGCTCGTTCCATTTATTTTTCATATTTTCTGGTTTTATTTTTGCATACGGTAGCCTTTTTTGCGTTAATTTTTTAAGCCATGGAATCTGTAGACCATAAGGTAGAGTCTCTACTAAGCGCTGTAACTCTCTCAGTTCCACCTTTTTGGGACATGGATCCTGTTTTGTGGTTCGCTCTTCTTGAGGCCGAGTTTTATAACCACAGAATCACTTCCGACTACGCGAAGTATTGCAAGCTCCTGTCCTATCTCCCCAAGGAGATATCAACGCAGGTTCGTGACGTTATCATTTCTCAGACCGATAACCGCTATGAGGCTCCGAAGGAGGCCACGATTAAGCGTCTTATGCCCTCTGAGAAAGTTCGCTTGCAGCAACTTTTCAGGGATCTGCAGCTGGGCGACAAACTGCCCTCAACCCTGCTACGAGAGATGCAGCAACTCCTTGGTTCTTCAACCATGGATGAGACTTTACTTCGCGAACTATGGCTACAGCGGCTACCGGAAAACACACAAGCGATTCTCGCTACAGTGAGCTCCGTTCCGCTCACTCAACTAGCAGACTTAGCGGATCGAGTTATTGAACGATCACAGCCACAGGCCAACGCCAGCAAGGTCCATGTCGTCGCGTCCCAGGGCACTTCTATCACTGGCTTACAGTCAACCATAGAAGCCCTGCAAGCACAAGTTGCGACACTTAGTCGCCAGGTGCAACAACTTACTATGACCCGTCGTCGTCCTAGCCGCTCAAAATCGCCCTCCAAACGTTCTCGGTCTAGCAACAGGCAAGTTAGCTGTTGGTATCATCAGCGCTTTGGTACCGCAGCTCATAAATGTGTAAAGCCTTGCAACTTCGCCGAGAAGCAGGGAAAACTTCGCGGCCGGTCGGTAACGGCGACGGACGCGACCGGCCAACACCAAAGTCGCCTCATCCGCGTTAGGGATTTAACTTCCGGCACCGAGTTTCTAGTCGACACTGGTGCCGAAGTTAGCGTTATACCCCGTAGCTCAGATGAGGTCGTCTCACCATCGCCGACCAAGCTGCGTGCCGCCAATGGCACACCAATCGCAACTTTCGGCGAAAAGCTGTTAACGCTCAATTTAGGCCTCCGGCGAACCTTTCGCTGGCCTTTCATAATCGCTGCTGTGCCTTTCGCCATCATAGGCATAGACTTTCTTCAACGCTTCGACCTCATCGTCGACGCAAAAAGGAAGAAGCTTATCGACTCTAGGACACAGCTCAGTGTTATCGGGACTAGCGCCAACGTGGCTGCTAGCACTCCCATTCGTGTCCTACCTCAAGCTTCACAGTCTTTTCTAGAACTTTTCAGCAAGCACCCTAAACTCGTTCGCGTCCTGAACGACTTGCCTCCTGTGACGTCGAACGTCATGCATTACATTTGCACTAAGGGCCCACCTGTTTCGGCCCGCCCTCGCCGATTAGCCCCGGACAAGCTCAAAGCTGCTAAGGCGGAATTCGAGCAAATGCTCGAACTGGGAATCATCCGCCCGTCCAAAAGTCCATGGGCATCACCATTACACATGGTGCCGAAGAAATCCGGTGATTGGCGCCCCTGTGGTGACTACAGGGCACTTAACAAAGTTACCGTCCCGGATAAATACCCTATCCCGCACATGCACGACTTGACCTCAGCTCTAGCTGGCAAGTCTATCTTCAGCAAAGTCGACCTAATTCGCGCCTATCATCAGATACCTGTCGCTCCAGATGACATTGCTAAAACAGCAGTCATCACGCCATTCGGCCTATTCGAGTACCTCAGAATGCCTTTCGGCCTCAGCAACGCTGCCCAAACTTTTCAGCGTTTCATTCATGAGGTAACGCGAGGACTCGAAGGCGTTTATCCTTATCTAGATGACATTCTTATCGCCAGCTCTTCTAATGACGAACATCTTCGTCACCTCGACGCACTCTTCCAACGCTTGACGCAGCATGGGGTTACCGTCAACCCCGATAAATGCGAGCTTGGCCAAAGTTCCATCGACTTTCTTGGCCACCGCATATCCGCCTCTGGTATTGAAGCCCTGCCAGACAAAATCCAGGCACTGAAGGACTATCCTGCTCCCAGTTCCTTCAAGCAGTTGCGCCGATTTCTTGGCCTGGTCAACTATTACAGACGCTTTATACCTAACTGCGCGAGCATTGTTCAACCAATGAATGACTTGCTCCGCGGTAAACAACGGTCTTTTCACATTCCAGACGACGCTAAATTGTCTTTCGAGAAGCTCAAAGACGCTATCTCCAACATAGCGCTTCTCGCCCATCCATACACGTCTGCATCACTCTCTCTGACAACTGACGCATCAGACACTGCCGTCGGTGCAGTTCTTCAACAACTCATCGACCGTCGATGGATACCTCTAGGTTTCTTCTCAAAGTGCTTACAACCTGCCGAATCGCGTTACAGCACCTTCGGTAGGGAACTGTTAGCTATCTACCTAGGTATCCGACATTTCCGTCACTACCTCGAAGGTCGACATTTCACCGTCTTCACCGACCACAAGCCATTGATCTACGCAATCAATGGCGCAACAGACAAGTATTCTCCGCGGGAAACCAGACACCTAGACTACGTTTCTCAGTTTACGACAGACGTACGTCATGTCTCAGGTGCTCTTAATCCCGTCGCGGATGCGCTTTCACGCATTCAGCAGATCAGCTTATCGCCTGGCACCAACATTGATCTAGCCGCCATGGCTGCTGCCCAACAAGCTGATCCCGACATAAGCAAGCCACGACGCAACACCACTGAGACGATCACCATTGATCGACTCAAGCCAGCATTCTTCGACAAGTCTGACTCGCCGGTGCAACAAGCACCTTCACAGCCTGTGCCATCACAGCTGGCACCGCAACCTCAGACGAGTCAGTCCGCTCCAGCAGAACCGACAACCACAACCGACAGCACTCCTACTCGCCCTACTCTCAATCAACGCGGTAGGAAGCTCAAACCTAAGGTTCGTTTTTCGGACTCCGTTCGCACTTACTTTTTTACGTAGAACGTGCCTTCGAAATTTTCTGCTCTTACTAAACCTTTTTGCAAATCCACAAAAAAAGACCAAAACGTTTTGAAATTACCAAAAAAGAGCAAAACCTTTTGAAAACCCAAAAACAGCTTTGCACGTTTTTCGCTTTGCACTGTTTTGTGTATTGCTATGCATTTATGCTGCTTTTTCATTTTGCTTTCCATATACATCGTCGGTTGGTTGCACCTCGGTTTCACTTTCCGCTGGATCTCCGCACGCCAACTGGAAGTTCAACAATCTTCCTGCACAACTGCCTACCTGAACTTTATTAACTGTCCCCCCCACAAACAGTTTTTTTACCGTTTCGACACCGTAGGGAGGACACGGGTGGGAGCCCGCTAGGGTCCGATTGCATGGTTCTCCCCCAGCAGCTGCATCGGGTTTCACAACCTGGTCTCGCAGAAGGCTGGCCGGCGACGGACAGTCCTCACGTAGATCGAAGGACTGCTTACACAGTCCCTTCTGGGAGAGGGCTATGTAGCAGTCTGGAGATTCTCCGGTTTGCTTGTGTAAAATTCTAACCAAAATTCTATAATTGTACACTTAGGCAACCGGTGTGGTTTGTTGAACTGATTGCTGAGTTCGAATGCTTTACTTGCTTATCGCCATTTTTGCTTGACGCTGGCTTCGGTTGCAACGCGCGACTGCTCTGCGTGCTTTGCTTGCTCCGTTCCCCTAGCTAGAGCGTCCACGGTGTCGTTCATTTATAGCTAGCTAACAGGGAATTTTTTGCTGAACCAATAAAAGTTTCCCTGCAACTCGATCCGTCTTCTGGAATCGCTCTCTGGGCTCCCGGAATAGGCAACCCTCTAAAAATCTCGAATTTTCCCCAGGAAAAAGCAACATTCTCTCTTACAAATGCACCGTGCCACCGAATACCCTTACTCTCAATGGCGCTCCTCTTACCGTTAGCCACTTTGTTCGTGATTTAGGGGTTCAATACTCCAATACCTTTAACTTTGCGGAACAGGTAAGCTATAGTGAAGCTGAAGCTAGGTCGTTAATAGGCTATATCTTCAAATCCATGTCACTTTTGGAATCTCGATTGACACTGTATAAAACGTGCGCTAGGCCTATTCTCGAATACTGCTCTATAGTCCTTACGAACTCACGCAAGTGCGACAGGATTGCACTCGAGAACGTACAGCGATCCTTCACCAAACGTCTATTGGGCTCAAACACGCTGAACTATCGTAGTCGATGCAAACAACTGGGACTGGAGCCGCTGTGGCTACGTAGGCTAAAGATAAACCTTACGTTTCTATACAAACTTAAACAAAAGCCGGAAACGAACCTGACCCGACACTTCCGAACGGAAGGAGATACCCGATATCATCTGCGCAACGCGAAATTTTCATTCAGTCTGCCGGCCGCTCGTTGTGGCATACGACATAACTTCTTCCTTTATAAATACGCGAACACCTGGAACAAATTACCCCTGCAAATCCGATCATCTATGACCAGTACACACTTCAGCAATGCCATACAGAGATTCCTCGACGTAAACACAGTCTCCGAACTACTAAGCCTCAAAGTGACGGAAGTCGAGCTATGGGAGACAGGACCAAACAACCTCTAGCGAACTAGCCTACATCCCCTTTTTAATGCTTTATTACCAATAGTTTCCTACTTCATTTTAACCTCGCATCACGACTGTTTCCGATACCTTACTCGCACGTCTGCTCGCTTTTGTCCTTCCTATCCTAGACGAAACTGCATCAAGACTTCCATCTCTTTGATCCAAATATTTCATTTACTGTTCCTTCTGGAACGTTGAGATTTACATCCTTTGCCGCATCTTTGCTTACTCTACTCCTCCCTTATGCTTA
>CALYDF020010077.1:0-10287 GCA_944474145.2 Dicrocoelium dendriticum
CCGCAGCAGCAGGTTGCGCAAGTCTTGCTTGACAGCCTACAATATGATGCAGTCGAAGTACATCAGCTACTCGTCAACCTCGATGGTGCAAAGCCCCCCGGACCAGGCGGACTTCACCCACTAATACTCAAGTCCCTATCGATTATCATCTCACCAGCTGTGACAAACCTTTTCAATAAATCGCTCTCTGAAGGATCCGTCCCGAACGATTGGGAATGCTCGATAATGAAACCGCTTCCCAAGGGTGGTGATCCGAGTAAAATAAAGAAATATAGACCGATCTGTTTGACTTCGGTATTATCCAAAGTTCTCGAGAAGGTTGTGAAAAAGTGTCTGTTGTCGTTCTTCGAATCGATGGACGTATTGACGCCAGTGCAACACGACTTTACGAAAGGGCTATCCTGCATCACCAACTTGATGTACGCAAACCACCAGTGGGTTCGAGCTCTCAATGAACGGAAGGATGTTGACGTGGTCTACATCGACTTTAGTAAGGCGTTTGACAGAGTGAACCACGAGGTACTCCTTCATAAACTGAGGACATACGGAATCGGTGGCACGTTACTTCAGTGGTTACAAGAGTTTATTGTGGGACGAAGGTTTAGAGTACAGGTCAATGACTATCTGACTGACTGGTTCCCATCGACCAGTGGCGTGTCTCAAGGAACTGTACTTGCGCCAGTATTATTTCTTATTCATATCAACGATCTTCCGCAGCAGCTCCAGTCACCATGTGCAATATTTGCAGTTGATTTTAAAATCTGGCGGATCATTGAGAACCAGGACGACTGCGCTCGCCTTCAGCATGACTTAGAGCGACTGTCAACGTGGTCCACTGAAATGCAACTCCCTCTTAACGCAAGCAAGTCGGAGTTCATCAGTATCACCAGACGTCCAGCCACTCAATCATACACCTTGGACGGCCAGTTGCTCCATCCTAACACATCTGTTAGAGACTTAGGAGTTTTCTCACGACATGATATGAGATCACTAGAAAATACAGAGAAATTGTACCGTGCGGGACTTCGTATGCTCTGGGCCTTAAGACGCAGTTTCTCCACATGGTCCGAAGAAACCGTCCCTCATCTATTCACCTCGCTCATTAGACCAATGCTTGAATACCGTGCCCCAGCTTACCATCCGATAACCCAATGGGAAACTGAAAAGCTGGAGAAAATACAGCATATCGCAACTAGAATGATACCGAGTCTACAAAAGCTTCCGTATGAAAAACCTTGTGAAAGGCTCGGACTCTACACACTATCCTATCGCCGAGTAAGAATTGACCTTATTATGACACATCGGGTCCTTCACTTGAATCACTTCCCCATACTGCGGCCAATATTTCAACTGCGGGAACCCTGTAACACCCGAGGACATCGTTACAAACTCAGGGTCCCCAGCATGAACAAAGTATCACATCAGGTTTGTATCGAACGAAGAATCGTAAACTTATGGAATACATTACCAGTGTGAAGTGTTTTAAAACCCGTATCGACGATTATTTTGGAAACCTGTGCTTTTGTGAAACGATGCACATAAAGTGTCAAAAGAAGACACTGTATGCCCGGAAATAATCACATTAGTACAAATTTCTAACCGAACAAGGATAAACGATTAACGGACCAGACACAACTGCTGATAATTCACAAGTAAATTTTGATTTTTCGTAATTCGATAGAGTTGTACAGAAACCTATCTACTTGCTCTTAAATACAGTCTCAGTCTCAGTCTCTAGGCTCGAGCGCCCAATGGGCTTGTAGGAGATTCATGACTTTAATGACACTTATGCCTTCTTCGTAGTTATCCGGAAATTTCAGGTCTTATAAATGTGTCCAACATCAGAGACATTTTGACTATGGTATAATTTGTTTAACGCGAGGGATCATTTTAACGGACCACGCATGATCCCGGTAGAGCTTTTTCTCCGGCCAACGGCAGTAAATCTGGCTTGGCCACGTGTGAGTAAACCTGCGTGTCACTGTTGACAGTGGATATTCTAACTAACCGCGGTTCATGAGTTGGTTAAGCTCCCGTAATAGTTGTTCTTTCACGAGTGATGAGCCTGACCCTGGATCCAACAATGCATTCGTCAATATCGTCTTATTTTTACCACAAAGCTTGGCGGGAATCACTCCCAAAGCAACCTGGCCACCGGACGTTATCGTTTCATGAACTATAGCATGAGGTGAACGTGTTTGAACTGTGCAGTAAAGGATGATGTTTTAGCTGACAGCCATCCAGCCCACAAGCGTACCGAGATTAACAATTATCCGACGAATGATTCGGTTCCATACACAACAAACATAAACCGCTCCGATATACGACCACTAACGGTAAAAAATCACTCATGGATAGAAAGCGGGAACACCGGTCCAAATAATGATTCTCTGTGAATACCAAGCAAAGCAGTAAGACTCAAAGACTCAAGTGTATCAATTCTTTCGTTGTTAAGGTATTTATCTTGTTCCCCCGGGTTTCCAGTCGATTCGTCTGTGGAAACCCGCCTCGCCTCTACACCATTTCATTCAAACACATCGCCTGAGTTTCGGCAACTTCCGCACACTCGCAAACGAACTGGTACAGTTCCGTGAAGGTGGGTTCTCTTCCCGACCGAATTAAACCAGACGCCTTTTATGACCACTCGAGCTGCAAAGCGTACGGAAGCCTCCTAATGACTGCTGCTACAGTTACAGTTGCATTGAAATCGGCTTCGTAATTCAGCTGCTGGAGTGTGTTCAGGCACGTCTTCATTTGTGTAGTCAGTTTGTGTAGCTCCTCGGAAGCAGTGACTCACACTTAGGATCCCCTCACTAAATTGTCAACAGTTGTCCGAGCAATTAGGTGCGCCGTCCTCGGAACGGAACTGTTCAAGAAATATATCAATGACCCACCAAGTACGCTACAAACAGACTGTCTGACCTATGCAGACGACCTCAAGCTATGGTCGGAGGTGTCCAGTCTAGAAGACGCCGACCGATTACAGGAAACGCATGATCTACTACATGCCTGGTCTATCAAGTGAAGTTTGCCTGTCAACGAAGATAAGTGCACTATCCTTTACGTAGGTGCTGCTGAACCACTGGGCATCTATCACATTGGCGGGCACCTACTCAAGACTGCCACACAAGAAAAGGACCCGGGGACAACAGTATCCTCTGATCTCTAAACTACCCACGACACAATAAAGAACACTGCTGTGGCGAACAGGATGTAGGGCGTCATAAGGAGAACATTCTCTAAAATGACGCTGCAGATATTTAGACTTCACTTCACCCCCCATATCCGTTCAATCCTTGAATTCGGACTTCCGGCCTTAGCCCCTCTATCGAAGCATGAAACTGATAAGATTGAAAAAATTCAGCGACGAGCCTGGGAATTGGTCCTTAGGTTACGCGAACTCCCCCATCCCGCCCGAATACAGAGGATGAACCCTTTTCCTTAGACTATCGCCAACATCGCGGAGACCTCATCTATACTAGGCGTATCCTATGAGGAGAATTGGGAAACGAGCTGAGGCAGCTTTTTTTACAGCCAAGACTTGGAAGTTCGACTAGAAGTCACAGTTGGAAGTTTTTTAAACCGAGGAGGTGCAAAGCCCGCTCAGATGTTGCTCTCGCTACTCGAGTAATTAATGACTGGAACCGACTGCAGGACTCGATTGTCAATGCGCAGTCAAAGGCGAGTTTCAAACGTTTGCTAGACATCTTCCTACTGAGTACTCTAGGATCCTGCAGGACTGATACTACATCCTGAGTTATGCCACAGATACTACGCCTGCAGTCCGTGGAAGAACAGGAAGTGAAGAAGCTGACACGGTACCATCCTTCTGGTCTCTATCACTCAATATAACCTCTGTTCGAGTTCTCTAATACTAAGCAAAGCTGCAACCAGCTGCTAATGACAAGCTTCCGGATTCAAGTTACATACATTTTGTGGCTTCTCCCTTATTAGATTTTGGTCAATTGTGTCCATTAAAATGCGAGCCAAACTATTCAACTTTGTAACTACGACCGCTACTGCCGACCGACAAGCCTAATCATCAAACGTACGCACGATCTGGGTGGTAAAATACGAGGGTCGTGGGTGGAATAAGTTGCACTGAATAAACCGTGATTCTAAAAGCAGTTAAAAGCAAAGTTACAGAGGTGTCTTGCGAATAGGTGAATAGACTCGCAAACGGAGGTAAAATAAATCCAGGCAAGTTCGAACAGCAGCAGTAATGGGGGCTCAGTAAACGCAGCACAGTAAAACAAAGGACTGGATACTTAGGCTCAGATTATGGTGCAAAGGCGGAAATGTTATACAAACCAAATATATACATATAAATGAACGCGAATGTCAGTTAGTTCCTTCGGATAATTATCGGGTACAATCCAACGTCTGTCAGTGCAAACTGTTGTGGGATAAGATGCGCGGCGTGGTGAAATATTAAAGAAAAGTGAGCTACCCATAAATTCTCAGTAATGTCATTCCGCTTCGTGAATTGCAACCCACTCTCCGGCGTCCTCGGCCTCCGTTCCAACTAATCCATTCGCTGTCTAACCATTGAAAGAGTCAGTTCAGAACAAACCCCTGAACCAATCACTATCCATCCCTTTGTAATTTAACCTTATATGATTGTACCGGCCTGTAGATGAATCATGGAAAACAATTGATTGCCTCAGACTGATGTTCTTGATGAATCACTGAGAATGTTCCATTTGTTAAAACGTACAAAGCCGCCTCACGTGGTGAAGGATCTTAATCAGTTCCTAAAGTTTTCCACACGGCTTGCTGAATCTAACAGTTACGTTCGGTTTCTGAATGATTGTATGAATACTCGTGAGTACCCAACCGCATTTTGGAAATACCTTCGCCGAAACCGTATTTCGCCCAACTCTAAAACTCTCCGTCGTCACGCCGTAAACCAACGTGATACTATTTGTGGTAAAATTCCTGAATTTCAACGCAACGTCGCTCAGAGACAATCCAGTGTTGATACCCTCACTGTAGAGGAACATCAGCAGTTTGTGGATTATGTTCAACAGATCGTAGACAGAAGAATGCAGAAGAAACGTGATGCATCGGCTCGATCACTTAGCCTCATGAAGCCACAGGCTGCTTTCCCGAACCATCCAGAAAAGTATGTTCACAATGTTTCGAAATTGGTGCTCTCGCCTGAACTACTTGAAATCTTGTCACTTGGTTCGAAATTCTGTTATCCTAAAAGTAACGAACCTCAGTTAGATACCGAGACACAATTTGATAACCTGTTAGCACAAACGAAAGATTTAGTCGCGCTATCAACCGATGCTCTAGAAGGTTTCAAGTCCTCGTTGGTCAATTGCTGTTACCAATATCGAAACTACCAGGTGAATCAACGCGGCCTGATTACTCGTAAACATTTGAACTGCCTGAGAGAGTTAAAAAACAATAAAGATATAGTCATCTGCAAGCCAGATAAGGGAAGTGGTATAGTCCTAATGGATAGAAGTGATTACATCTCGAAACTAAACCAGATCCTCCGAGACGAAACGAAGTTTTGTGTAAAACTAGGTGAGAAGGAACAAACAGCCAAAACGGAACAAAACCTGACGAATTGCCTGAAAGATCTATGTACCCGCGGTTTTATATCTAGTAGTCAGTTTGAAAGTCTGAGGCCAGTTGGAACATCTATCCCGCGAATGTATGGATGCCAAAAGTTCACAAAGAAGGTGTACCTCTGCGCCCAATATTGTCCATGACAAACTCCGCATGTCATCCAACAGCCCAGTGGTGGGCAGAATTACTGGAACCAATAAGAAAACGAATTGCCAAACGTAGTGTTCGGGATAGTTTTACATTCGTAGAGCACATTAGAGATGGGAACCTGAAGGAGAAGAAGATGTTCTCACTTGATGCAGCTTCTTTATTCACGAATGTCCCGCTACTAGAGACAATAGAATATCTATGCAACTTTGTGCATGATAACAGCATTCATTTAGCTATACCCTTACCAAGCCTGAAAGAATTACTTCTGAGATGCACCTACAACATTCAGTTTCTTTTCGACGGCATATATTATCAGCAGAATGATGGGGTCGCAATGGGGTCCCCACTCGGACCAGTGCTGGCAGATATTTTTCTTGCCAAACTAGAAACTGATTGTTTTGACCATTACTATCGTTATATGGATGACATTTTCTGCATAACCCATAAAGATATCTCTCTGGAGGATATATTGGCAGAGTTTAATGGTGCGCACCCGGCGATTAAGTTCACCTACGAACTTGAACAAGATGGCCAACTCTCATTTCTGAATGTACACATTAGTAGACGAACTGACGGTTCCATATTAAGGAAGACAAACAGAAAGAAGACGTGGACAGGTCAGTATACAAATTTCAGTAGTTTTGTACCGCTTAAACACAATCGTAACTTAGCGCATTGTCTCACCTCAAGGACGAGAAAGATATGTTCAGAGGACGCTCTGGAGGATGAGATGAAGTCCATCCAGAACACCTTGCGTGAAAATGGTTATCCAGAAAGCTTCATTTAACACAACATGCAACCCAAACTAACACCGGTCGTTAAGGACGTAGTCGCGCAAAAGGCCCTCTTCATCCGCCTTGATTTTAAAGGTAATACAGTTAGTGAGCTCTTAACAAGGAAACTGACACAATCGATAAAGAACACCTTTCCGGCTGCGGAGTTACGATGCGTCTTCGCCACGAATCAGCTAATTCCTGTGTGCAACAAGGACAGACTGCCGAAGCTGACCACTTCTTACGTTATCTACCGATTTGAGTGCACTTGTGGAGCAACATACATTGGTCGGACGGCTCGTCAACTGTCACGTCGCATTAAAGAACATAGCCCTAAATGGTTGTTGAACGGGGGCACCGGAGTACTTACAAGCGGTATCTTATCTCATCTTTTCGAATCTGTTCACCAGGTTAACCTCCCGAATGCTTTCACTGTGATTTATCAGGTTCCAATGAGCAAATCGAAAGGTACGCGGTTAAAGATGCTCGCCACTGCAGAGGCCATTGCGATCCGCATATTCCAACCCCCGCTGTGCTCGCAGAAAAAGTTTGTTCAATCTCTATACCTGCCCTGGCCGAACAACCATCAGCCTAGCCGTCACCCAGACATCGGGTCAGGCCTTGTGATTACGTAACCCTCAATCGATCTGTGTGCATCAGACAGCGGCGAACTATTCGCTGTCTAACCATTGACCGAGTCAGTTCAGAACAAACCCCTGAACCAATCACTATCCACCCCTTTGTAATTTAACCTTATATGATTGTACCGGCCTGTAGATGAATCATTGAAAACAATTGTTTGCCTCAGACTGATGTTCTTGATGAATCACTGAGAATGTTTCATTTGTCATTTAGAGTCTCTTCCAGTAAACATACGTGTCTTACATCCATTCTGATTTTTCCTTTGTTTGTTCGAACAATCACTTCCCGAACAACTCCGGCGCGCCCGACCTTCCCATCTTCAACAATGTCCTTGGGCCACAGACCACTTGATGTGCCAACAGGACTACGTCACCGTTCTTCAAGCAACGCCTTTTTCATGTCACCTTTGACATGTTTGCAAGATAGGTAAATAATGCCTCAACCACCTCTTCCAAAATGCATCTGACGACGGTTGCACTTGACGCCACTGTCTGATCAGTCTCTTGCGAATGACTGCCTGCTCCGTCTCCAGTGATCGATAAGCGGTAAGGGTCAACAGCTGATTCGACTCCAAACTCATCCGGATGACCGGAGTTATGTATCAAAGGTCGAGTATTGATGATCCGTCTTATATCGACTACTATCGTCTGGAGAACTTTGTCACTGACAAGCTGTTCCACAGGCTGCACACGGAGTACCTTCTGTATGAAACGTATGAGGCGTTCCCAAACACCCCCAAGGTGACTGCTATAAGTTAGGTTGGATATCTATTCACGATTGCTTCCGTTAAGTGATCGGAGACTCCGCGAATCAGCACTAAATAGCTGCACTGAAGATGTTACCTAGTTTGGTAACGAAACGTCTGCAACAGAAATGCCCAGCTCGGAGAACAGGACAATCCTTTCATCCACATCCCGAGCTACAGGTTTTCACAATAATTTCCAAACACAGCCGTAACGATTCTCGGTTGTTCGTCTTTGTCTTATAAGTAATGGTCCAACATAGTCGACGCCAACTGCTGTAAATGCCTGCTGAAATGCTAAACTACGATCCTGAATCAACAGGGCCACCTGTGACCCGCAGGGCTGAACATTCTAGATCTCATAACGTAAACAATCCTACAGAGTCTTCCGGACTGCTGAAACACCGCGCAATATCCACTAACGTTGGTGTAATTCAGAGAGTACATAGGAATTTCCGGCATGCTCATTGCTCTCGTGACATTCCATGATGAGAGGCGAGTCACAAATAGTCCAGCTGGTAGTAGAATAGGAGGTTTGACGTCTGAAGGAAAGGGTGACCAATTCAATCTCCTAACTACTCGCAGAATATCACTGTCCAAGAATGGACAAAATCCCCACAACGAACTGGATGAAAGTTTAAGGCGTCAAATAGATTTGTTCAGTTGGTTAGATTTCAATGCATTAATCTCTTTCGCAAATTTTTACATTGTACATTCCGCACTATTTCGAATTCAGTTTCTAACAGTTCAGGTAGTGTCAAACGAACTTCGGTAGGAGTAGCTGAACGTCCGCTGTACCTTTGCATAAAGTAGTGCTTAAGTCTGAGCAAAATGGCAATGCGCCTCATCACTATGATGCAACTGCGACAATTCGCAAATATTTCTAACCAAGTCTTCGTAGTTGATACGCAATGGACCTAAACATCCTCCCTTTTCAACCATTTCTTCGGCAAATCACTAAAAGTTAGCAGGTTCTGGCCAGTGACACTGGTGTCGATGTAGAAAGTCAGGCCCATTGAGCCACATCTGCATTGGTGATTCGTCTCTGACACGGAAACCGCGGGAAGCAATGCCCGCTGGATTCTCTGATATTTCAACATACTTCCACTGAGTTGGATGAGAACACTGTGGAGTCTCAGAAACCCTATTCGCTACAAACGTCGTGAATCGTCGAGTCGTACAACGCATAAGCTACAGAACGACCATGGAATTCGTCCAAAACACCGGTTGTTCTTCTATTTGTAACGGTTGTGACATTTTAGTGGCAAATCGAACAGCAAGAACGGCAGCTGTAAGTGAGGTATTTTGATCACTTTTATTGGGGATACACGGCACTTCCCCATTAGAAGGGAAATTTGGAAACGGTTACCTGAACCCACGTTTCTTGTGTATAACACTGCACTATACATAGCCACTGAAGCATCTAAATTAATTAACTAAATGAATAAATAAATTTGTATATTTACCGATAGACGGTACACGGCCCCATAAGTGGAAGCGATCACTTGTGTAGTGAATACGTTTCATAATATTAAAGAGAAGTTTATTAATAGAATTTCGGATCATGATTTTTTCCTCGGGTCCCACCCCCGTGCACCTCATATGTAAAATTTACGGATGTTTGTCTCATCAGGAGTAGGTAATGAAAGGGTGTGACTACTAGGCTGTACAGACACAGAATTTGGTATTGTATGTAATGACATGTAGTGGATAAGCTAGTTGTAAGCGAATATCTGCTCACGCTTTTTATACCAGCGTCTGTCAATGTTTCTAGAGTTTGCTATGAATGTTCAACACATTTGGTATAGTGAGGAAGGTCTGAAGGAAATTTCGAAAGTTGACATAGCTCATACACAAGCGTATCTGTAGGGGCGGTTTGCTCCACAGATCAGTATATCTCACTAAGAAGAAATTCGACCGAGTTTTATGACTTGAAAGATTTGTGCGTATCAAGTAGCCGCCATTACGTGTGGTGTAGACTGCAGTCTTTCATAGTTCAAGTGCGGTGCTGTCTGTGTAAATGCGTTGATTTATAATGTTGTAGAAGAGAACGAGGTTATTCTTTAAGACTCTCAGCCAAATAGGATGCAGCTGGAGTTTTCGACAGCGATCCTAATAAGTCAGGTTTGAGCAGCGCCCCATGACCAGCTCGGTAAATGATTGTTGGACATTTTCCAGAGCAATTCTGTCTTTCTTTCTCAATTAGCTGTGAACGATAGTACAATATTCCAGAGTCGGTCATACGATTGTCCTGAATGACTCAAGTCATGCTTCATGTAGGGAGAAAGTGCTGGTGATATATCCGCATAACTGCCTTGCTTTCGTAACCTGATAAAGTACACGTTCGGAGAAATTGAAAGAGTTGGAGTACCTGATTCCTAAATCACAGTCTGTGTG